>JAQIWZ010001579.1:0-11436 GCA_034697245.1 Malaconothrus monodactylus
TCAAAAAAAGAAAAAGTTTTACTCAACAAAAAGAAAAAGTTTTACTCAAAAAAAGAAAAAGTTTTACTCAACAAAAAGAAAAAGTTTTACTCAAAAAAAGAAAAAGTTTTACTCAACAAAAAAAATGTTTTACTCAAAATATATTTTGAAGCGCAGACCAAATTTGATTTAAACTTAATGAATGGCTTTTGCGGTTTTGTTTGTTTTAAAAGTTAATCTCTGCTAATAAGATATAGAGGTTAAGGACCCTTTCGGTACATGAATTGGTCAAAAGTAAAATTCACAAATATATATCAAAATAAGACGCTTAATGACGGAATGACTCGAGAAATAGTGTGTCTTTTCTCATATGTGCCAATACAGTATCAGTTAATGACATCCACTGGACTATTGGTCACTATAGAGACTTTGGCGCACAGGTGACGATATAAATGACTGAAGACTGAGTCGCGGCTTCCATCAAAAGACATACGCCTAAAGCAAAACATTATTCTGGCATAACTTAAGTCACTGCAGGTATTACTGCGTTATCCATTTCTATGGATTTCTATCCATTTCTACTCTTTCTCTATTCTTTTTCTCTAAGAAACAAATTAAACTTGTTTACAACGAATTCTTCGCTCAACAAAGAAGTGACAACAATTTCACAATTCAATGGATCAAATGGAAAATTAGTCACAATATTAAATCCTAAAAACAAACTTAAATATTGATATACGAGTCATGAGAACTAAAATATGGATCATTAAACTGTAATGATATCATGTTTACTAACATTAAACAATTAGCAAATATAAGAATAGGTTTTTTAAAAATTGAACAAAATGTAAATAATAGTGACCGCAATACTTGTCTGAAAACCTAAATTCAATCAAACATTTTGCTCATCGACTTCAGCGATTAAATTGAAGACAATAGCGATAGAGTCGTCGCATTATTTATCGTCTCAATAGTAAACTCAATCAGAGCTCACCGACACTCGAGTTAAGGCCTCGCCGATAAAATTAAGACTAAGAAAGTTGAGTACTTCGTGTCGATTACATCCCAAAGGGATATTCAAAATAAGGTTCACAAGTGATCCGTCAAAGGAGACATCTCTTTATAAAAGGTCAATACCTTATAGTTAAGAGGATTATACGGCAAGTAATTATAGCTGCAGACAAACCCTTTTTAGGATGGGATTAATAGTAAAGTATTATTATCTCAAGCGCAATATCAATGACAACACCAATACCAACAACAACAACAACTACTACTTATGCCATAATAATATGCAATGCATTAGAAAACAAAACGCTGAAGACAAAATAAATTACGTACTTATTTGAGGGTTACCTGGATTTATCTGATTCTGATAGGAAGGCTTCTTCATCCACTCGTATGGACTGCGAGCCGGTTGCGGACGATTTGCGCCGTTTGCGTTATTTTCCGTTTTTATTATTGTTCCGTTTGGAGTTGTGTTTAGGCCTGAATTGTTAGCGCTTTGGTGAACATTTGGTGATTCTGTTCCATCGCTCGAAGCGGTCAGACCTGAATCAGGACTTGGATGGACTGGTGTTGTTTCACCGTTTCCCACAGGTATTAGACCCGGATTTGGGTGAGAATGTGGATGATAGTGATGTGGATGATGGTGAAGATGATCACTGTAATGATCTGTGCGATGAACACCGTGTGGATGATATGCTCCCATTTGTAAGGATTGTCCATAACTTCCCGGCATTTGCATCGCATAAGCACATGGCGGCAGTGCACTGACCGGTGAACCTGAAATGCACGGACTACTGGCCGAAAGTGGAGACCCGGAGTTTGGTGCGGGCGGCCATTCGTCAAATGGTGATCCGCCAACCATTGAACCTCTGACAGCACACGGACCTGATTGTGATGATATAGAGGATGGGATTGAGTACCATGGATTCCCGTGCGATTGCAACACATCGCTTCCCATTGATGGCAAACTTGCCGCTAATTCTGGCGGATATTGTGATGTTGGAGAAGACGGTAAACCCAGTTGTGGTCCACTTGAAAGTGTTGCAACTGTCGGACTGTTGCTATTATTACTATTATTATTACTGTTGTTGTTATACAATGGATAGCAATTCTGTTCAGCAGTTAATGCACTCGAAGTAGGCGTAAAGTTAAAAGTTGGTGCGGATGTAGTTGTGACACTTTGATGCAGACGGTGGTGAGTGGCTCCCGATGGAAACATATTAGTGCACGGGTTGTAATAGAGGACCATAATAATGGTAAATAACAACCAGCTTTCAATTAAAGACAAGTTACACCACTTGCTCTCCTAAACCTTATTTGACTCTATAAGTCGAATACAATTCTAATACTTCAACAGATTGTCGCTAAAATTGACGATATCGTCAGTAGAGTGTGATCCAAACCTTTGCGCAGCCAATGCTCACTCGTAAAACTCGATGTAGTCTATTATGATTGGCTGCGCTCTGCATGGGTTCGACCCACTTATAAGTTATAGAAATATTTTCATAGTTTGTTTAATCTCTTTCATGTTTAGAGTATTTGAATGCAACTCAAAAAAGAGAATCCAAACTGATATCAGATTCTCGAGCCTTTGGAGCCTTAAATTTAATAGAAAATTGAAGTACTGGTCAAACAAACTTTCCCTTTCGAAAGTTTGATAAAAACTTATCGCATAAAACTCAAGTCAATATCAATAGTATTTTTAACACAAGACTCAAAGACGGCTCAAAGACTATGGACGCCAATAGAGCGGCACAGATAATAGAAATATAGCCGATAGCCGATAGCCTCATGCAAATCATCACTAACAAGAGGGATCTCCAAAAGATGACCTCAGAATACAAGAGACCAATAGAAGATTGTTTAGGCGCCGACTATTGAAATACATTTTCTCGATATATCAATACATTGTATTATTCGGACAGATATTTCTTTAAGTGAGAGGGAGTAAGAAAAACGAGGTCATCGTCTTTCTGTCCATATTTTAAGTAATAAGAGAATATAATCAGAAGGCAGGCACAGGCACCACATCGAGTTATATTGAGTTATATTCAGTTATATTGCCATATCATATAAGATAGATTCTGCACTTAACACCACTCATTAGCTAATGAAACTGGCATCAAATTAGTAGCACACAACTACTTACACAGAACTCTTCTCTATACCCCTCTCTCTCACTATCAATCCTTATATACTATATATATATTATTGTTGGATATTTGCTATTTCTAGAAAATTGCTTTTGGTTTGATTTTGGTTTAGTTTGGTTTGCATACAGAATATTCTCCCTGTTTTATTAGTATTACATGTCCGAAAACTCAATTTCAGAATCAAATCGTGTTATTATAGATGAGCATTTGTGAGGCAAATAAAATAGAGAAATCACATTTTGGACCAACATTTGGAGGCAGTAAATGTTTGCCTGCATAAAGAGCACATACTTTATCGCATCCCAAATGACTCGTATATTGAATCGCGAATCTGGTGGCAAAAGAAATCAAAATTGTGGTAATGTTAGTAATGCATTGCTAGCCTTTATATCAACATTCTCTCAACTACTTTCACAATTTACAAAAACTCAATCAATCTAAATGAAAGACAATTTTGTTATTCTCTCTTCGTTTTAACCATTAGACTTGACATATCGCTATCCATTCTCTAAAAGTGGACATCATTTCGCAACTTAACTTTAACTGAATAACTACGAGCTAGTGATCAGTTGTGTATTGTGTGTAAGGGGTTTCAAATGAGGCACGAGCCAAACCAAATTCACCAAACTCTAGCTATCGCTTATATCAACCACGACTGGCACCAACAATCGTTCCCGTGAGTACGATTACAGTCCCTACTCGAACGTCTATCTGTGCCATTCTCTCTCACTTACTCTCTCTCTCTCTCTCTCTCACTCCCTCTCTCTCAATCTCGAAAACTGAATTAATACAAACGAATATGAGCTCTGATTGTGACACACAATTTCGCAATTGAAACAATTTCTTCTGATCGATATGAGAAAAAAACCTTCATTTTTAACATGATTTTCATTATCAGATCAATGTTTATTTCAAGGATAGTAGCTATAAATCAAATATAATAAAATATTGCGATTTATTATATGTTAATTATAAAGATAAATAAGTTATATTACTTTACGGCGCATTTGATAAATTAAATGTAAAATGCAGTTAAACTTGTATTCACTGACATTCACATGAATTGCAATACAAAGTATTGCAATAACTATTATTTTTTCAAAAAATAATTTCATTAGAAGTTTTGTTTTATTTTTATAGACAACTCCATTAACGCATTATGTCCTCAATTTATAACTTTTTTAGCGAAATAAAGGCATTTTACAATGTATTTAATTTTTTAACGCCATTATTATTGAGTTTTACTCAACTACTGATTATTAAAATTTACATAAAAAACATCTATCATAAGCTTTGAGTAGAAGTAATCAATAATTTGAAGAAACATGACTTTTTCTTAGTATAACAGTAACAGTGGAGTTGTTGTTAGTTTTGCAATAAAAGTGAAATGTAAGACCAATAAAGACTGTCAACTATTGAGATCAATAGAAACCGCTCATATCAAACCAATTAGTGCGCTTTTAACAATTTCATTGCATTGCCGAAGCTTTAACAACAAGAGCCGAACTAACAACCGAACCAACGACCGACCCGTTTATTGTGAAAAGTATTGTAAAATTTTCGACAATATTGTGCACTGAATACCGTATCTAAGAAGAGCAGCTGAAGACTTAAACAGTGACCACAAATTGTCGGCTTCTGCTTGTGTTCTATTATTTAATGGTTAAAAGAAATCTTCTTTTAATCCATTAGTAAATAAGTTGTAAAAATTTGAAAAAGTTTGGAATAATAGATAAGAACAATATAGAATTGTGTACAAAAAGTCTTCTTCGAACAAAGCATGTATTACAAGGACATCAGTTGCGGATATTTGTGTTGTTAACGTCATGCCGAATATAAAACTATTATAACTGTTTTTATGACTCTTTTTAAGATAACTCAATATAAAACAATGAATTAAGAAAATGCGACATCATTTCATTGGGTAGTTTCTGTTTGATTGCTTCAACTTTTTCACAATTACCAGTACCTATACTTTGGACATTCTTTTCTTATAATCTCATTTCCTATATATACATATATATTATTATTCTTCTCCTTTTTTTCTCTCTTGTTAAATAAAGAATCTCTTCTTTTTTTTATAGGTTGAGTGCCTCCAGACTCTCAAAAAAGTGATTCAAACAGAGATGTCGGCATTGAAAAGCACGAATTGGTGCTGTCAACAAATAGTAGCAGAAACGCCTTGAGTCTCATGGCAGAGGTGCTCGTTTTAACGCCCGCCGGCCAGCCCTCCCTTCCACGAAACATAAGTTATTTATGTTAAATTACACACTTTGCCGCTCACTTCTTGTCAGTGAGATAAGGGAATAAGTGCCCGCACTAAGGGTTTCCAGTATTTCTTTTTTGTTATGCCAAACAAACGGACGGACATGTGGATGAAATTGAAGAAAGTGATTGCGAGGCACCCATCAGAACGTGGGTGTTCGAGACTGCATGTGACCAAACACTACAATCCACTACTATCTTATATATATATATCTCTCTCCACTTCTATTGCACATCACTTCTACATAAGAACAACTATCAGTACGTAATCGCTTTACATTACCACAAAACTACTGCCTCAATTCTTTTATTTATTTCTTATTTTTCAGAGCAGTTCAGTCTTTGTGTTACACTTTGTCTCGCATTTTATTAGGCTTTTTAAAAGCTTATACTAGAAATCGAGTGCAATAATTATCGCACATTTGATTGCACTATTCATACAATAATTAGTTAAACTTACCATTAAATGGAACTGCAGTTTTTGGAAATCGTTAAAATCCTGGCTGTGTTTTCGACTTTAATGTTGTTGAAATACGAATCGAGTATAAAAGTAAAACATATATCGCGTCATTGCTATATAAGCATAAGCTTAAGCCGCGAACATATTCCTCATAGCAGTGCATTGTGTTCACTGAACGTTTTCACTACAGAAAATGGGAGATATTTAGGAGCAATACTATCAAAGTTAGTCATTTTTAGGACAAAAATATGAATTTTGAAATAAAGTTATGCCAGTTTTGACTCGAAAACACAAAATCAAAATGAAGTGTTGGTGCATTGAAGTCAGCCCTTTTATAATACAATATAATTGTCGACTAACTTATACTACAGTTGTTAACATCATAAATTTCAATATTCCAACGCCCAGCACCAGCAACAGTACCACAATTCTATTTTATATTATGGGCAATTCACCTCAAACACAACCACAACTATGACTATAATGTAATAATTCAGCTAAAATATACTCAATATACTCAACATACACTGAATATACACTAGGATTATATTATTAAGCTCTTTATTAGATCTGTTGTAACTCAATAATGCTCTCAGTTATTAAGAATATTTTATATTTTTATTGTATAATTTGGGTTCTCTTGTCGCTAATTGATATGTGTCACTATTCTCGATTGTTTACTACAGTTCCCATGTTTAACATTTAACTTTTATATTCTTCATGTTTAACTAATTTCACTATTTACTTATACATCGCTTTTATTTTATTTTATATGACTTAACTATGTTTATGCCCTTCCAATGTTTATTCATTGAACGATATCACCACACAATGCATCCAAAACCTCTCTGTTTCATTGTACTCTACAATCGGCTTTTTTGTGAGTAATTACAACTTCTCTCACTTTATTAATGCGGTTAATCTTTATTTATTACTAGAGGCTTATGTTCTCTAATCAGTCAAATCTAATTGTACCTTACCTTTCAATTAATTGTTATATAACTCATTGCATTTTGTAAATAAATTGTGAGACTATTTTTGAATTTAAGTCATGTTTTTTAGCAAACATTTTCTGTGCTATCATTTATTTTCAATATTAGAATTGAAATATATTTAATACTATTTATATATATATTTATATATATTTATTTATAATATAGTCTTTCGATAATAATTATTAATGTTTAAAAGTATTACCAAATATCTGATACATGAAATTGATTTTGTTTTTTTTCTAAATAAAAGTGACAAATACTATGAATTATTAATAAATGTTACAATAATTAAAGATAATAGTCATAAAATTACACTGAATTGCGTGATATTTATGAAAAACATTAACATTACATATACTGCTTATCGAGAAATGAATTTTAATTATTTTTATTTTTATTATTAGACTTTTAATATACAAATAAAAGTGTTAAAAACTAGAGCCCTTTAACGATACAGCAGACAATCATCCCTTCCAATTGCGGGCTTCACTTTCGTCCTCTGTATCGTCTTCATCTTCAACGTCATCTAACATTAACTCGTCGGGAAGTGCTTCGATCTTAAACGAAATTATAATAATAATAAATATAAAATACAAATTAAGTTTAATTAGTGTTGAATAATGACTCACTTCTTGATCGTCTTCGTCGACATTTTTCAATTCGTTTAAGTTTTTGGATAAATTGATTTTATCCGACTTTGATTTTTTCTCATCAAACCACGAATAGTTGAGCTGAAAATTTTCCTTAAATTTAATGGTACTTATGTTTTGAGTGGCGTTCTCTGCATCTCGTCTTGTCTTGAATGTGACCACAACACCACTACTTGAAGGCTCTATCACTTCAACGTCACTGTATTGCTATAGGTTATATTAAAATTTAAGAATCATTCATTCTCTTTTGTTAATTAGTTTTGCGATTAAATCAAAATGTTATGATTTAGTCAAATGCAAAAATTAATTGATTATTTGGCACACGTTGCGATCACAATATGAATTAATGCATTATTCAATTGTGAGAAATCTGAGTGCAATTCAATAGTTTTAAAGAGTATTATGTGAATTAGAATAGAAATTAAAATTCAATCTTAAGTTTAAGAATAAGTTTCATTAATTTTATAGGAAATTATAGTAAACAAACTTGAAGTGAATTAATTTTGAAATTTAACAATCGAGTAAAACAAGTTTTTAAAAAATTTATTGATTAAATGTTTAAAGAAAAACGTTTGCAATAATAGCGATTGCATGCGAAATGGTTTTTACTAATTTATTATTTATGTCTAACTTTAGAAAAATGGTGACAAAAATCTGGGTATTTCAGAGTTAGAGTCAACACTTTTGAAAAAAAACAAATTCTCGGAATAAAGTTTCAAAAAAAAGTCATAAGAAAAATAGCAATAAATTAAAGTTTTAATTTTTGAAACAATAGAAGGGAAGAAATATAGGCGCAAATGAATGAAAACATAGACTTACGGCTAAGTGTTCGAGAAGATCAGTGATGTCATCGGTCTCGATATTGGGAATCAATATTTTACGAGTTCTTCGATCAACTTTGTGGAGAGTATTGACTCCTCGCGGGAAATATCCTCCACGACGTCCTATACCTCTACCTCTTCGTGGAAACGGTTTTGGACCACTTCTATAATTAGAAACGCCTAAAGTTTTAGCTTTTTTGGTCAGTTTCGCGTATTTATTCGCTAACTCAACATAAGTCAAGTCATTATTTTGCATTCTTGTATACATTTCTAAATCTGTGTTTAAAATTTCTTCCATCAGTTCTTCTTTAGTTTGTGGTTTATTCGCTGCTTTTTTGGCCAGCATTTCATTTTGTGCTTTTTCCATTGAACTTTTCAATACTTGTATCTTATCCATCACTCCTCTAACTGTTTTCAATATATCCTTCTTATCACTTTCACTTGTTGCTTTTTCATATTTACTCATCAATTGTTTTTGATTTATCAATAATTCTGATATTAGTTTATGTTGTTTTGAATAAACATCAAATTGTTTTTGAGTTTTTTGTGATTTTTCGCTCGATTTTTGAACTGCTTTTTTACTACTGCTATAATTCATATTCGAGGAATTATTTTCCTCTGGAATGGATGAAGAATTGTTGACATTATTGATATTTGTTTTCTTCAGTTTTGAAGGATCGAAAACAGTTCTCGATATGTTTCCACTCGAGTCCACAGCAGTCAATACTGTTTCAGTATTTTCTCCAACTTTAGGACCCAATCGATCTTTTATACTCAGTTTAGTGTTAGTCGACGTTTGATTATTACTGTTTTCCGTTTGATCTGTTTTATTAACCCCAGTATTGAGTTCTTGAATCTGTTGTTGTTCTTTCGAATGCCAAAACACTTTAATAAAACGATTATTAAGAACTGCTTCTGTATTTCTTATCGCTGCTAAAGCTTCAGAATGACTCGCAAACTGTACTAAAGCGGCCTCAGGGTCTCCGTCATGGCATACCTTCATTTGAATTAATAATTGGTTAACTTTTAGTCTTTAATTAATTCATTTTGAAAGAATGTCTTACCTGTAAATTAACAATTGTACCAAATTTTGAGAAATGTTGGTTTAGATGTGATATTGTGTTCATATTTGACGGAATTTTTCGGACTTCGAGACATGTTTTGTCTGCGCTATCGTTTGTAACTCTTCTCACATTCCTATAATTTCCTCTTCCGATACCTTTATTCATACCACGCATTCCTCTTCCCATTGGTAGCGAAACATTTGGTTCAATAACAGTGCGATTCGAAAGTGGCTGATTGTGTCTCAAATTGTTGTCTATTGTCGGGACTCCAATCAGTTCTCGTTGTCGTCCAGGCGGAGGCATAAACTGTGGCGGTGGCAGTGGAGGGCCTGTAGGAGGCATTGGGCCGCGTATGGCATGCATTGGACCCCAATAGGGATGCGGTGGAGGCAGTCGTGGCGGTCCTAATGGTGGTGGTGGTACCGGTGCCTGTTGTGGATGAGGTCTTTGCACATTTCCAGGCAAAGAGTCCATTCCGGGCGCCTCTGGATTGTAAGGCTCTGCCAGAAAAGAGTTGGGAGCGTTTGAAGCAATTCCTGTGTTCGCCATCGGCAGTATTGAACCGCTGTTTGAGCTCTGGTTTGTGAGTCCGAGCGCTGCTGAAACGTTTCCATCGAGTACTACGGGATCGCTTCCGTGATCGTAAGGACATAAGTCTCCTTTCATACAAAATCCCTTTTCATCGTAATCGCGACATCTCTTTGACTTTTCTCCTTCTTTTGAGTTATTTTTTGGAGGTGATGGCGATCGAGACGAAGGTCTGCTTCTCTTATTCTGTGGAGATTCACGTTCTCTACTCCACGAACGACTTCGCGAACGAGATCTTGAACGAGACAATGATTCACTTGAATAAGATCGTGATCTACTTCGAGATCTGCCGCGCTTTAGATCTCTAGGCCTTCGATAATCTCTTTCTCGCGAATATCCGCCAAATCTTTGATTCCCTCTTCTGTTAGTCATATTTCCGCGTCGATTACGTCTGTCATCACCAAAATATGTGTTTCCATTGTTCCGATTCTGATTTCCACCCAATCGTCGGCCATCAAAATCATTACGACGTGTATTACGAAAAGGAGAACGAGAACGACTTCGAGATCTGTTTCTTTTATTGGTATCCCTTGTTTTGTTACTATTTTCATGATTTGCAACATTTGACTCGTTTTTAGTGAGAGATTGTTGAGTACTATTAGGATTAGGACTCGTATTATTATTATTATTGTTGTTGTTGTTATTGTTGTTGTTATTGTTTCCCAAATCAGAAGTCGAATGAACTAAAGGCGAAGACATTTCTGTTTGACCACTAGTTATATGACTGGTAACAGCTGTCACTCCAGATGTTTGTGACGATGGCTTTGATGTGTTCCCTGTTATCGATGGGGTCGTAGTTGTGATTGTATTCGAGGTATTAATAGGTTTTAAATAAGATTTATTACTAATCGTCTCGAAAAGTGTGTCAACAAAAGTGATGGTCTCCTTCTGTAAGAAGACTTCCAACTGATCCAAACAAACAGTCTTTAAATCTTTTTCAGGTTTATCTTTTTTAATCAAAGCCATAACATATTTGGCTAAAGCGGCCGGATCTGCATCACAGCTGATCCAAAGACAACACAAAATATATTCAATTATTTAATTGATTAACAATTTATTTAAATTAATTTAAATTCAATTAATACTAACAGTGGTTCCAAATAGTTTGTTAACCAATTCCGAAGTGCCTCAAAGTTTTCGATTAACATCTTTTTCAGTCTTTTTTTTAATCCTTTTATATTTGAATTCAATTTCAATAATCGATAAATTTATCTAAAAATATATAAAAATATATTTTAAATTCAGTTATAAATTCGAAATATGTTTTCAATTAATTAATCAAATATTCAATACTTTAATAATTAATATATTATTTATTTATTATTTTTTTGATTAAAAACTATTATTATATTTATATAAAATTTAGAATTAATTGAACATAAATTATAATTAATTAATTCTTACCTTTAAATCATTAACTAATTAATTATTAAATTAAAAATAAATTTAGAAT
>JAQIWZ010001580.1:0-11431 GCA_034697245.1 Malaconothrus monodactylus
ATTCCCATCTTATGTTTGTCAAGTTTATGTTCTGTGAGATAGTCTGCATGAGTGAAGTAAAGCAAACAAATGGGACACTTATGCGGCTGTTCTGATGAATGAAACTGATAGACATGTGGATAGATTTCGTGTCGCGATAATGTGTTGCTCTCATCACAAGAACTGCACTTATAAGTGAACTGTAAGTTTGGGTCAGCTTTTGTGGTGAAGACTCGCGTCGGCAAATGAAGATGTCTTGGAGTGGTTGGACCCAAATTGTGGTTCAATTTATGTATAAATAGAGAGACCTGTGATTTAGTTTCGAACTGACATTCGTCGCAAATGTGGTTCACTTCAGGCTTAATGTCTTCGGATTTAATGTTTTGATTAACATTTTGTTGTTGTGATAACTGTTGGTTAGGATGAATAACTCTTAACTGTTCCGCTTGTTGTTGATGTTGAAGAGTTTGGAAGTGTTGGTGCTGTTGATATTTAGCCACTTCTAGTCTCAAAGTCATGCACTGATAGTTGAGTTCTTGCTGTGCCTGAACTGCTTTTTGGAACTCTTGTTGCAGTTGAAGCTTTTGTTGTCTTTCGTGATTGAGTTCTTTCTGCAATTGATCTCTTTCGGCATTAGATTGATTTAATTGTTCTCTTAATGTTCTCATTTGTACGATAGAAGTGTCGGAGGTGTTGACAGACTGTTGAGAAGAGGGTGCACTCAATTGGAGGTATCCGTTGTACATTAGGTTCTGTGGTTGCAAATAGTGTTGATTGTGATCTCCCATCGCATCTAACAATCTATTCTTGTCTTATTGCAGATTACTATCCAATTGACATCAAAATCGCAATTTTTTTAATAATACATTCATTTTACTTTTTTTATATTATTTTTTCATTTATTTATTAATTATTGAATCACTTTTTAATTGAGTTCACTTTTAACACAAATCAATATTAAGTTTTATTAATATTAGAATCCAATCAAAGTCTCCAATACTTTGCTATTAGTATTAAATATTCAGCCATTTGTGCGCTAAACACAATAATTAGATTCAATCCACAAATTACGTGTCAAAAGTTTGAGGATAGGGACGAATCAAGATCTCATCCCAACAAAGGGTTAGTTTATGTGCAAAAACTGCCGAATGAATAGAAGGGAGGGGTCGATAAAAGCGACATAATTAATGAGACTCTAAAGAAACGAAACACAAATAAAGTGAAAGTATTTGATAAATTTGAATTTATTATTTAGTTTCTAATTAAATGAATTTTACGTTATTTTAAAAATTAAAATACTTATTGATTTGAATAAAAAAATTTTTGAATTATTTAAAATTGACTCATGAGTGATGACTTAGAAAATAGAGTGATTTGACTCTAAGTTTTATATTTTTAATAAAACGTAATTTCCATTTATAAAGTAACAACTTATCCAAAAGACGCGCTCACAACACATGCAATCCATTTAATTAACTATTCTCTGATAAGAATATTCCTCTAAACATTAATTAACTTTTTTACTCTTTTTTTTATAATTTACTAAAATCATTAATATTTTTCAGTTTATAAAACGTTTGATTTCATTGAATGGATAGAAATTAGTGTTAAGTTTCAAAGTTTCAAATCTTTAAAATAATGTTTTAAAAGTTATAAAAAGTTAGGAAAACTTTAAAAGCTATCCAATAGTTTGTGACTCTGGAGAACAAAAATATGATTAAATAAAAAGCAATAATTTAAAGAATAAATGTTTTTTCATTAAAAGTTTTCATTGAAATAATGTTTAAATTTAATCTCTTATCGAAGACAAAACTTAAGCCTTAGTTAGACTTGAGACCAATTGACAAGATTTAGAGCTCTATGAGAGAAAAGTTTGAATAATGAGAGAAATGAACTTTAATTTATGAATAAGTATTAAATATTATTATTTTTCACTTTTAAGGACCAGATTTATTATTCGTTTGATTTATTGAACTAAATGTTGTATTTTTTGTGATTCAACATTTTGTAAATAAAAGTTCTGTCAATTTATAAATATAAATGAGTTTCTATTTATAACAATTTGTATTATTTCCTGATTATAAGCTATAAATGAATGCATTAAACATAAGAGTTTCGCAAAAATTATTCAATTATTGATAAATTACACAATATTTTACATGAATTTGTGGTTCTTTTAATTGTATAAATGTTTGGGAATCAGTGCAATAAAAACTATCAAAATAGAAATTATATTTCAACTGAAATGTTGTCATTTCTGTAAGCAATCGATTTTCAATTTTACGGCCCATTCATTACTGGTCCCGATTTGCACAAAATTCAATATTTGGTTCTATGAGAATGAGCTGACAGTCGACCACTTTCTCTGAGCCAACAAAATAAGTTTCAAAATCACTTGAACTTTATCTACATTTTGAACCTATTATTTTGCAAATCACTTAAAACTTTGTAAACTTTCCAAAGCTTTAAATTTAGTCAATCAATCACTCAATTTATGAAATTTAAGTTTTCTTTTCTTTTCAGATTGTATTGAAGTGAGTGATCATCAAATATCCATACCTTTAAAAGATTCACAAATAAGTCAAATAATAATTTTTAGTTAAAATAAGTTAAGCAGAAATTTTTCCGCTTTCATTAGAGAACATATCGTCTATAAAAGAGTTAATCATTTTGTCGGTGACTTCTTTCCCGAAATGAATTTGTCGCAAATGATCGCGAAATGTCTTTTCGTCATTCACTCCATATTCACATTTTTGACACTGAAATACATAAAATCCCTGATGTTTTGCCGATTTTTGTATATGACGTTTGATGTCTACGAGAACATTACCAACGTATGGACAATACGGACACTTGAACTTTGAATTCTTATGTGCACTTTGGAAATAAATAGTATAATTTAATTGATTTGCAAATTTTTGAGTAATTTATTGAAATTTCTGAATATTATCTCAATAAGTATCGAAATTTTTTTGTGATCGCGAAGAAATTGAGATAGTTCTATAAATTGATTTAAAGTGAGAAATAAGTTGAGATATTTTAGAAAATTCTTAATTAAAGATTATTTTCATTTAGACCCAAGATTTTCTATAATTTCTAGACTTATTTCGCACAACGAATAGATTTTTTCGAATTATCTTAAGATCAAGCTATCAGAAAAATATCGATTCTTTTTAATAAACTTTATATTGAAATGTATTCACGAATTTTCAATAAATTTTGTGAAATACTAAAAAAAAAATGAATCGCAAACTATGATAAGCACCTTATGTGAAATTCGAGTCTTTCTTTGGTGTTTGTGGCGAAACCGCATTCATTGAAAGTACATTTGAATTCTCCGTCTGCTTTCTCTACTTGTATTGGAGGTGGTTTTGGTATTATTGTATTGATTGGAGGCTTAATTGGTGTCATTATATGAGAACTATTTGCATCACTTATATTCGCGACCGCAGTATTGGTCTCATCAAAAGAGCCGATAGTACTCGAAATTATAGTCTCTAATGAATTCCAAGCAGACGAAGAGCCTGGCGATGACACGAGAGGACTGTTCTTATTCTTCTTATTAGTAGTTTTTGTGGTATTCTTCTGAATGTTTCGCTTTTTTGATTTGTTGTGTTTATCTCTTTGATGTTCAGTCAAGTAATCAAAATGAGTGAAAAATAGATCACATTCAGTGCAGTGATGGGGCTGTTCCTGACTGTGATACTAATCATTCAAATTATTAGATATTGTGTACATCATATGATTTTATAAATACCTGATAGATATGTGAATAGACTTCATGTCTGGTGAACTTTCCGTCACAAGCGGGACATTTGTAAAGGAATGAAGAATTATTGTTTTTGGTCGTGAATATAGTGGTCGGTAATTGAAGGTGTTTTTGAGTGAGTCCGTGATTTACTTTATGCAAAAGTAGAGACACTTCAGACTTAGTGCGGAACTGACAAGTGTCACAAACCTGTTCGCCATTCAATTTGACAATTTTGCTCATTGGCGAGAATTGCATAAGTGTTTGGTGTGCGCTCTGGGCCTGAATCATAGCATCGTGTGATGTCTGCGGTGTCTTATATTTTGATAACTCGAACTGAAGTGCTCTCATCTGTGCCTCGTATTGTTGTTGCATTTGTAGAGATAATTGTTGTTGTGCTGACAATTGTCCACTCATTTGCATCACTTTCTGCTTCTCTGAATTCAACTCTTTCTGTAATTGATCTCTTTGTTGTTGTAATGAATTCAACTGTTCTTGAAGTGAACGCAATTGGATTATTGTCTCATTTGATTGTTGAGAAACATATGATGACTGATAACATTGTGGCTGAAGATAAATATGTGTTGGATGTGGTTGTTGTTGATTATGGAACTGTTGGTCTGCCATCGAGTCAACTGTTATTGCATTCAATTCGTATTAATCTTAGATTTTATCCAATTTTTTTTTATTAAATATTTATTTATTATAAATTTATTTTCAATTCATTCAAACATTTGTTTCTCTCATTTAAACATCAAATAATCACTTATTAATCAACAATTGATTGAAAATACGAAAAAAATGAACAGTTTTTTGGTTCGTTCATAAATGACTGCATTTAAATTTATTTTTAAATTATTTTTCTTTTTCTAAAAACCTGAATAAAAGGAGAAACAGATTATGATTTTTATAATACAGTTTTCATTTAAGTTACTTTTATTCTATTGAAAAAAAAACTTATGATAAAAGTTATAATATTTAAAAATAGCATAAAAAGCAATGTCGAAATTCCCACACTTTAAACTTCAATCAGAAAAGTTTATTTACTTTATAAGATAGAGATTTGATAAACGCATCAAAATTGATAACTCACTGCTCTATTTATAAATAATCTATTAGTTAATTAAAAGTCTAAAGTTTTACTTTTAAATCTCTATAAATGAGAAAACTATTAACAGAATTTAGAGAAATAGTTGTCACCACTTTTCACATAGAAATAGGTATCAGTTCTAAAGTTTTATTCAAAAAGCGTCTTAAGAAGTCTTATGGATAAGAATAAGTCTTTGTATAGAATCAGTTGTTTTCTCCTTTGAATAATTAATTTGAAAAGTTTTCAAATAGCTATCAATTGTTTGTTCGCAAACTTATGTAATTTAGAGGTTTTCGTGATATCGATGTTATGACAACTTTAATAAACTTTAATAAAATTAATTTTGAAAATTCTAATTATTAATGCTTTGGTGTCGAGTTTTATCTAATATTTCAAATCAAAAATAGCGTTTCAGATCTTATTTGTTGCAAAAGAAAATTTATTTCAACTCAAAAGTTTTTATCAATAAATTTTTCTCAAATTAGGATAAAAGTTATAGTGATTTATATTTTGAAAATAGCACTCAATCTAATGATTTGATAACTGAAAGACATGCGTATTATGTGATAGAAATAACAGTTAGAAAGTGATCGACTGAAGGGCGCACTAAAAGCCAATCCTATATTTCGGCCATTTTTATAGTCAATTGTTGACAACGTTTTTGCTATTGTTTGATGACATTCACTACATCACAGAGTGTTTTAGACAAGTTTAAAGTAATTATCAATTAAATAGTTAATATTAATATTAATTAATAATTAATAAATGAATTAATTGATTGACTCATTGATTGATTGATTAATTAATTGATTGTCTTATTGTCTGATTGTCTGAAGCGTCGAATGGAAGGCCATCAGAGCGGAGAAACTATTTATATTCAAGTTCAACAATCAAACAGTTTTGATGGTCAGAGCACTGACGTCGAGGCAGTGGTTCAACAACTTCAACAACAACTTCATGACGAACAACAACATAGACTTCAATTGGAACAAGAATTACAACTCGAAAGAGAGAAGAGTTCGGAATTGGAGTCAAAGCTTCGGTCGCAACAAAGTCTGACCACTCAATCAAAAACTCAGCACGAAATGCAACTCAAACGACTGAAACAAGAACTGGTGAAAAGTGATCCTTCAGAACAGGGATCGACTCGAAAGCGAACCGTAACTAAGATTTCAGAGCCCACTCATACCTGCGACGAATGTCCCTTCGATACCAAGTCTGAGGTCTCTATCATTTTACATAAGATGAATCACGGAATCGCTCAAAAACAGTTCATTCTTTCGACCACTTGTTTCACTACTCGTAACACTAATTCCAAGAATACCTATTCGTGTCCGGCTTGTGATGAGGCGCCAAAACTTACGCGACACGAAGTCTATCGTCATATTTAGTGAGTTTTCTAACTATTTATCATTAAATCAATTCTAAACTATTTTCTATTTAATGGTTTAGTGAAACGCATACTAATGAAAAGCCTCAGAAGTGTCCAAATTGTGAGTACAGTTTCACTCATTGCGATTACTTGAGTGAACACCAGAGAGAGAAACACGCGGACGAACTCTCAGCACATAATTCGGCGAATAAGAAATTGAAAGTTACTCCTACTGCAAACCGTTCCGCTGTTGTTGTCGTGTCTTCAAGTAATGGTTCCATGAATGCGGAAACCGCGTCAGCGGTCGCTTCTATTACTGGTGCAGTCAAACAAGAGGGCGCTTCAGAATTGATGGGAACGCCGTATACTCCCGTTCGCGGCAGAAGGCCAGCGATGGCGCCCGCGAACGTCGAATTCAAGTGTACTTTCCCTGACTGTGGGTTTGTTACTAATTCACAAGAAAAATTGGATTTCCACGTCAAGGCTCACACAAACACTAAGGTTTGCACTCAAACTATTTTTTTTAATTCAATTAAATCTAATGCTAATAATTGTATTTACAGTACAAGTGTCCGTATTGTCCGTACGTCAGTAACACTATAGTAGATATCAAACGACATATACAGAAAAGTAAGAAACATGAGGGCCAAAAGGTTTACGCGTGTCAACAATGCGGTAAGACTTAAAAGTTGTCCTTATTTTAATTTTTATTGACTATTTATCTGCTTTTTAAAGGATACGGAAGTGACTGCGACCGTACTTTTAAAGATCATTTGCGAAACTATCACTTCGGATTAGAAGCACCAGAGAATATGATGGACTATTTCATTGAAGAAATGTTTAGTAATAAAAATAAAAGAGCGCTCGCAGAGGCTTAACATTTCTATATTTCTCTTGTCATTTATTACATAATGTAATGTTTTTCAATCACTTTTCTTACTTCGAATGCTTTTCTCTTTTTTGTTATTAAATTATATGAAAAATACGAAAAGCTTGAAAGCCAACTGAGTGTTCATTTGACAGCACCAAACCTTCATTTATAAATTCCATTATTTGGGCTAAGTTTCATCAAAATGACTATAAATAGAACATTATTTAAGACTTAGTATAAAATAGCGATTATAACATATATTAAATTAATATTAAAATTTTCAGTTTTAATACTTTAAAACTACTTCTATTATCAGTTTAATTAACATAACTTAAAACAGTGAAACTTATTTTAAATTTAAATTAACTGTAAGATAAAAATGTTTTTCGAAACTTATGTGCGCTTTGATTGTCGACTGAACTCGAACTCAGCCATTAGTTTGACATAATATAAAACAGTGAAACTTATTTTAAATTAAAATAAACTGTAAGATAAAAATATTTTTGCAACTTATGACCGCTTTGATTGTCGACTGAATTCGAACTCAGCCATTCTTAGTTCGACTTTGAGGTGCGCGTTCTCTTGTAATAGAGTTTCATATTGTTTATCTAGTTCCAAGTTTTCCTCATAAATTGTGGCCAACTTTTCCCTTTTCAAACTTTCTTGCAATAGAACCTTAAGTTCGGACTCTATTTGAGACTTTAGTTCTAAGTTTTCTTTCAATTTGTTGGCTTCGGATTCCATTTGTTTCAAATCGTTTCCTAGCTATAAATTAAATTAACTTTTGTATAATAGCAGCTATTGTTAAATATAATTAATAAATATTCACTATTTTAACCATACTTATTATTTAATTCAAAAACTAATACCTTTTTTAAATCTTGTTTTAATTTTCTCTTTTCTTGTTGATCACTATCTGTGCTATTAATTTGTGTCGATTTATTGAAAGTACTTTTTCTCATACTTTCATTTTTCGCAATTTTGGTCTGCAATACTTGTCTTTCATTTTCATTTTTATCTATTCTCACTTTCATTTTTTCAATTTTTTTCTGTAAATCTGAAATTTCATTATCTTTTTCTTTCAATTTAAGTTTAGTTTGTTGTTTTATTTCTTTTAAATTCTTTTCGTAATCCCATTTCAATATTTCTAAATTTTTAATTGTTGTCTTTTGGGTTTCGATCTCTTTCCTCAAGTTTGCTATTTCTTGAAACAAATCGTTGTTCACTTTTGCGTTATCTTTCTTTGTAAGCTCGTCTTTTGGTTTCCTGACTGCAGATATGGCTCTCATAGATCTGTCATCTTTTATAGTTTTATTCAAATTATTGATAACTATGTCTTTCTGTTTACATTCCTCTCTTAACTGTTCAATTAGTTCTTTAAGTTGTGTATTAGGTGCAGATCTTTTCATTTTCAACTGTTCGTTTTCGTTTTGATATATTTTCATTTTGATCTCATTTTTCTCTAATTCCTCTTCTAATTGAGATATTCTTGCATTCAATTCTGTTTTACAGCTATAATCGATTTTGGAAATAAAGAACTTAGTTCTCAATAATTATTAATTTTACTGAAACCTACTTTTCGAGCTCATTAACACAACTTTGAAGAGCACTTTGCAGTTCTTCGTTATCAATCATTTGCGTGAAATCGATTGCACTTTTCTGATTATTTTCCTGATTGTTTTCAATCAATCTAATCATTTCATTTTCAAAATTTTGTTTTGCCTCTTGAAGCATATTTCGGTATTGTTTTATCGACTCATCTTTATGTTCGAGTCTCGCCTGTCATCAAATCAATACAATTTTTATTATAAGTTTACAAATTTTTGGTGCTATACTTTCACAAAACTCTACTATACTATTGATATTTGTTTGATTTTAATATTAAACAAACCTGTAAGCAATTGATAATACTTTCCAACACAGTTTTACAACTGGACGACAACTTGACCCGTGTTTCAGACCTTTTACTCAAAGAAGCTTTTGATACTTCATATTCACTACTAAGAGATGACTCTTCTTTTGTTGATAGCTCTGTATTAATGTTAGCGATTTTATTTTCAAGTAAATTTATTTTTGCTTCTTTTTTAATCAATTGAAGGTCTTTTTCATTTAACTTCTCGTTAAGGCTGTCCATCAAATTCTGAAACATTAATAACTTTAAATTAATGTTTTGTATTTATTAATTAATAACTTTAAGCAAATATGGAATTGTTTTTTAACGAATCGATACTTCTATACCGTATACCTCCGTATATCTTATACAGAGTTTGTTTAACTAACTTTGTTTTCTTGTTGCAATAGATTTAAATGTTGTGCATATTTTGATTCACTTGATCTTATATTTTCTTCCAATTTTTCGACACAGTTTTTTAGAAAGTCAACTATTTTTAATACTTTAGTGCAATTCGCGCATAACTTTTTGGCTGATAAGTCACTTTGATTTTCTTCTTTAGCAGATATTTCTGCTAAGTTTTTGTCAGTTTGTGTATAATTATCAGTATTTGAATCTGATTTGAGTTCAATTTGATCACTGACTAAATTGATTGGTAAAGTTTGTGATTCTTGATTGACAAAAGTTATTTCTATACAATTATTCAAACTAATAGAATCTTCTTGTTTAGGTTCAGTTCTATCTTCTTCTGACTCATCGCTTGACTCTTTAATTTCAAAATCATTTTCGGCAACATTTGATTCTTCATCCACTTCAGGATCGAATTGTCGATTGAAAGCATCCGAATCTTCGGTATCATTAACTCTAAAATAGTTTTCTTTATTATTATTTTGAATAACAAAGGTTTCTCTTTCGAGTAAATCTTGTGTGTATTGAGAAATAACTTTCAAATAATCATTTCTAAGTTTTCTCATTTCTGTCCTCAACTGTTCGTTATGACCTCTCACTAAATCCAGTTCTGCCTTTAGAACTATAATGTTTGAAAGATCTCGTGAAAGAGATCTGCTCTCAAGTAGTTGACAAACCCGTTCAAGACTCGGACAGTCTATGATAACATCACTCTTAGAATCTGATTCTCGAATGCCATTCAAAATTTCTTTCATCCCTAACTGGAGCTCAAAATTTTCAGTTTCAACAGTTTTCAATTGATTCTTTAATTTATTAATTTCCTGGTATTCATAATCTTTATCAGTTGTAGATTTGCCAAAATTAAGCCTCAATTGTTCACTCAAAGCAATTTTTTCTTCTTCAAGTTTAATCAATTGCTGTTGCATTTCTAAGAATTTTATTTTTTCTTTTCGACTAAAACTTGTTGTTTTTTCATTCTTTACTTTATTTGTAGTTGAATTCAAATGATCGTTGCCTTCACTCAAAAGGTCAATTTGATCCATGGCGTCATTCAATTTCAATTGAAGTTCATTAATTTGTTGTATCATTTCCTCAATTCTCTGGTCTCTATTATTTAAGTGTTTTTGCAAATCATTGACTTCCTTCAAAGCATCTTTTAGTCCATATTCTCCCTTCTCGTATAGATTTATTCGCTTGCGTAATGCAAGCAATTCTTCGTCTTTAGTCTCAACTTCCTCTTCAATACATTTTAATTTATTGTTTAGAACGACAATCTGTTCATTGAGTCCTAAAACATGTTTTTCACTCCTATTTTGTAACATTAATTTCTGAATGATTTCAGTTTGACTTTCCATATCAACAACCGCTTCATTAAGTTGTGATTTTAAAAGTTCTATTTGTTTATCTCTTTCTTCAATTTCTATATTAAAATTTAAACGTTTTTCATTTGTCAAATTTTTATTTGGAAACATTGACATTGATTTCAAACGCATGATTTCTTCATCTTTCAAATGAATTAATTGACGCAATTGTTCCACTTTTTCACTAAACTTGTCAGCTATAGAGTCGTCTTCGTTCTCATACTTTTCAATAATATCTCTTAAACCTTTAATTTCGTTTTGAAGAAAACTTCTTTCTTTCACGAAGTCATCATTCAATTGATTAAGTTCTTTGATTTGCTGTCTTAACATTTCCATCTGATTGCAACTGAGCTGAATTTCATTGGTTGCACTGTTTAGCTCTAATTTAAGTTTTTGAACTTGATTTGCGAGCTCTAAATTTACAGTTTCAATATCTCTAAGTTCGTCGAGTAAACTCTGGATTTGCTTATTTTTTTCTCTCAACTTTTCTATCGGTTCTTGTCTTTCAATAATCTGTTCGTCGATTTGTCTTTGACTATCAACTTCTTCTCTAAGAGAGTCCACTTCTGATCTCAGAGCTGACACTTCTTTTTCTTTGACATCTAAACTATTTTGCATATCATTGATTTTTCGTTTAAACTTTATTATCTCATTATCTTTTGAGTCAATTGCATTTCTGAGTTGGTATATCTGTTCATTGGCTGCATTCAA
>JAQIWZ010001581.1:0-11430 GCA_034697245.1 Malaconothrus monodactylus
AAACTTTATCATAAACTTTATTTCGACAATTCAGAAACTGTGGGTCAGGAAAAGGCATTGAATATGAATTGAGCCATGGATTAAACAGTTGTAAATCAAAACTAAACAGCATTGAAATACTTTTGAATGGTTTCTTTTTTTATAGTTCTATCGATTCTAAACTTTTTTGTTTGTTATCTTTACGAATAAGTATTGACTTCAAACACATTATTAAAATAGTTATACTGTATTACATGAATTGAAATAATTCTATCTTCTCTTCCTTTTCGCTGATTTCATTCCAACAAAAAAGGCTAACAAATCGAAATTTGTTTTACAGTTCAATAAAGTCTCACGAATTTAATCTCAACACTATATTTACACAACAAAGACTAAAAATAATTTCAACGAAAAGATTTCTTTTATTAATTCAATAATAATTTTAAATTGAGTTCAATTCATTCAAACATGAAAAACAGTTTCTTAAAAATCTTAAATCCAGTTTATTTTTAGAGGAAATCAATTATCCAGTTATAGTAAGTATTCTTTCTCTCTCTTTCTCTCTGTATATCAACTTCTTTATTAAGGACTGAATCCGATTTTCTCAATCAAATTCAGAACACCTGTACATCATAGATCTAAACCAAAATATTTATTTGTGATTTATGATTGACGTAAATAACTTTAACAGATTAAATACGACAAACTTGAATCAGAAGTAAGTCAGAATTGCTTTCAATTAATCTCGTTTTTGTTGATTTAGTTAATGTTTTTGACTGATATATTATAGACCAAATATACTTGTAATACAGAGATATAGATCTGTACAAACGCTGATTCAACATTTTTTTATACAATAAGTTTTAGCTAAAAAAGTTTTCATTTATAATTATAATTACTATATTTTCCTATATTATAGTCTCAGAAAATTTTTCTCTTCAGAACTTTCTCGTCAAATTCAAAATTACTATTGATAGTAAAGAAATTTCACTTTAATTGACAGAAATGAATATCCATAGAAATAGATTTGATAAATTTTTCTTTGAATCAACATAATTTATTGCATTTCATTGTCCTCGCATTTAATTCTAGGTGCAATGAGTATTAGATAAGTATTACATTTAGCTTTTCTCAATAAACTGATTAATTGTTGAATATTAAATAACATTAAACTATTATTATTATGTAATTTATTTAACTTTTATAATTTCGATTTGAAAGATATAAATTCTTAAGATATCCCATAATCGTAGAAAACAAGAGATTAAACATAATAATTAGTAATATAAGCCATGGTTTTTATGACATTTATAAACTTAATTATAGTTACTTTAATTACATGCAATAAAATATTGCTCTATAATTTAGGATAATTCTTGCGCTACTTTCACTTATTTGAAGAGAAGGTGAAGAGAAGTGTTAAAACTTTTTGAAGTATTAAAAATAAATATTTCTGATAGCACTTTAGATCAAATGTTTCACAAGTCTTAACTCGTTAAGAGCTAATGCACTATTGATTTTTGGAACCCATTAATGATTGAGTCAAATCTCCTCAAAGACAATTTATAAAGTCATTATCGAAAGTTCATTCTAAGTATTCTTAAATACTTTTTGTTAGGTTTTGCCTAAAGGGTAGTTCTACGAATTTTTTTATCTCAACCACTTCTAAAGAGTTTTTAGGTGATTGCCGAACGCATCGGTGAACTTGAGATTATGAACTTTTAATTTGCTGCGTTGTAATGAATATGCGAAACAAAACTAATATAAAGTATTAAAATATGTTATACATTAAAGTGGAGCTAACGATCAATTTTTGAGCTATGGATAAATTTTTGAGCTATAAAAAAATTTTTTGAACTATAGATAATTTTTTTAGCTATGGATAATTTTTTGAGCTATAGATAATTTTTTGAGCTATGGATAAGTTTTTGAGCTATGGATAATTTTTTGAGCTATTGATAAGTTTTTGAGCTATGGATGAGTTTTTGAGTAATGGATGAGTTTTTGAGCTATGGATGAAAGGTTAATATACAGGGATAGGTGCATTCTGTACAGGTGGGAATGGCTGAACCAACGCCTCTCACAGACAGGTAGGAAAAGACCATAACAATAGATGGTAAACGAACAACAGATGGGCTGCAAAGACCAATGCACACAACTATATTGTATAACACTCGAGTCCATTGCATTTCGAATGAGTATTTCAATGTTCATGAAACTGTTTTATCAGCTTTTGTTTGTTTGCCAGAATTGTGACACGAAGTAGTCTTAAGCTTATGACTCAAATCAAATCTCAAATTAAATAACGTCATGAGAATTGCTAATAGCAATCAGATATGTTTATATATTGGTTCGCATTGTTGAGTATTTCTTACTCTCCCTTCTGTTAATCATTAATAATTGTATTCAATCTTAAAAGTTGTATTATCTGATGAAATGTGAAATATATGTACAGTTTCTCAACCAATATAAAGGAGGGAATAGAGGAGTATTTCGTAATGAGTTTACATTTGATTCGCTGTATTGAGTTTTCCTTTTGAAAAATTAACACAAAGTCTTATCGGTATTAACATTTTATCAGTTACTATAAGTGATCGAATACTCATTTTGTTATCAGCACTGTTCTACTTATTAATTTATAAAAAGGAAATTTGAAATTGGAATCAATATTACTAATAAAAAGTATTGCTTCATATTATATATCCGTTCATTTCTAGTATGTTATGATTCAAAGATCAACATGAAAATATCGCGAATGCTAACTTATTTAAAACTACATTTACTGTAATCCTGTGCTGATATCCTGACGAAATGCTTCATCGAGAACGACAATCAACAAATAGAACTGATTTGAGTAACTTATCAACAACGGATGCCTATTCTCCACCCTGGATGAAGGATTTGATAATGAAGAAAAAAGAAAAATTAGTTGACATTGTAAACGCAGTAACGAAACAAACGCTGACAAGAGAACTTGACTTTTCAAGTCCATCGTCAAAATCTGGTAAAACGAGTATAGGTAGCAATACTAGTATTTCAACAGTTGCAAAAAGTGATGTCAGACTGAGTACTAAAGCAGGCAGTGGTGCGTTCACGAACTGTTGCTTGTCTTGCTTGTCTCAAGGAGACTCTTACCATTGCAGTTGCGAATCTGGTTTGAATAGTAAGAAGGCTGTTCACCTCTCCAACAGCTCGAGCAATGTAAATGTCCCGATTGTGAGATCCGTTAGTTCCTCACTAGTAACAGGTGGGCCATGTAGTCGTTGCTTAGTTTGTCAATGTATTCACTGTATTAACCATTTGAGAAGTGATTCTAATCAATGTGTAAACAAATCAAATCAATTCTGTGATTCTATTTTGAAGTGTTACTCTTCACAAATCAATGATGAACCTATATCTCCAGGACTTGTGGCCACGAGAAAGAACCAAATTTTAAGGAGACAATCAAGTGAGTCATCCTTTTTTCCGCGGCATTGTTGTAAATGCGGCTCAAATACTTATGCACTAAATAATGATAATTATTGGCAAAGTTTAGTATCAGAAAACATGATTGACGACAAAATTAAAGACGATAGTAGTGAGTATTTTAATAATGACAGAAATCATCATCACTACGAAGTCATTATAGATTATAAACGATCAAATTCAGTGAATAGTAGTGAAAAAGATTCGAGTATTTCGAACGGTCTGGACAATGACGAGTCAGAAGAAAGGGAGTTCGAGTATAAATATGGTCCGGGAATAGTGGACAAATTGAAGTTAAAGTTTTTGAGCATTTCAATTCAGCAACAGGCAAACAATAAATTAATTTACAATAAAATGAAAAGATATTCGAGTCTTGAAAATATAGCGGTTCCGAATGACTCGCGTATCTATCAATCACAAAATTCAATACAAGAAAATGAGCAACGTATAAATGAGCAACGTTTAAACCGCGATAAGCAGTCACAGGCCAATGATTTACTACCTTTATTAGGAAAAAATTCAGCCGTTGTCAATGTGAGGTCAATTACTGGTGGAGGAAACAGAGCAAACGGAAACCATCTATCGCACAGGCTTTATATTCAACACCACAATAGCAAAAACATTTATAATAGTAATAAGTCAACTCCTATTGTACCCTTAATGAAGAGAGCAAAGAGTATGGAAACTCTATTATTTCAAGATGATAAGGATAAGGGTCGCCAACCTTTGAACTGTGTGTTTCATCATCAGTTATCTATGCCTGAAACACCTATCAGTTGTCACAATGATTTACTGCTTGTCAATGAAAATGTTCTGATCATTGAGAACACAAATAGTGATATCAATCAGTGTCAGAACAGAAGTGGTGACAAATGCAATCAATCAACTATGAAAAGTGCAAGTAATTTAAATAATGAACCAAATGACGAAATGCCAAAACCTGATACCGTCAAGACTTATAAACGAATTTTCGAACCAATCAATTCGACAAACGGTGGAGAAAATGTGAAAAGCGGTATTAATTTGAATAATAACAATAAGACGAAAAATAATTATAAGAAAGCGCTACCGCCTACTAATGGTGTCAAGAGAAAGCCCCCAGTTTTACGCGCGACCACTAAAAATGCTACTCTCAAGTCTCAATCAACTGTCAATTCTCCGTCGCTAACTATCAAATCACAGCCACCAGTGCCTCAAGTGCTTCCTTCCTCACCAACAGTTCGTTCAAATGCTAATAAGACTGTAGTTATTGAAGATCACGATAAAAATAATAATAATAATAATAAAAGTGCCAATACTTCAGTTATGACAAAACCTCCAATCGCTCCAAAAAGGGCTTCTCTAACAAGTATTAGAAGTAATTTAACTTCAGGTATGAGCGCAGCGCCTATTGTAAAAAATATAAAAATGAATGGGTTGAACAGTAACTCAGATAGAGTTACACAAAATTCAAGTAATAGCAACAGTATTACAGAAAAAAATATCAAAATTATCACAAGTGATGCACTCGATCGTATTCGCACTTCAGGAACTACTATGACTTTCAATGGGAGCCAACAGTCATCAACTCATTGTCCAATCAGTCAAAAAGTTCCCACAACTTTTGATTCAAGTGACAATTCAGTAAATAATCCCAAAGTCAATAAACCTATTGCTAACATTAAACCTTTCACTCAAAACAATGGTGTTTTGAAGTCAGAAAATGTTAATAACTGCCAATCAGTGATCGATGATTGCAATGACCACGATTTGGGTCATGAAAATACTAATGAAATATCTAATGAAATGTCTATTGAAGAGAAGGCGAATATACAAACAGTAGAAACTAATTATATTAATAACAATAGTAACGATGATAAGGAAAATAAAGAAAGCGCTTTGCAATCAGTTATTTCTGACACAACCTCAGACTCAAGACAATCAACAGAAACGTTGAAAAATGAAAATACTCTTGCAGTAAACGATGAGAATGTATCGCCAAATTCCTGTGATATGGTTGACAGTAACAAAATTGAAAAGATAGAAGACCGCACACAAACAAATGATGTATTAAAGCCGAGCTTATTATTGAATACAGGCGTCAACAATAATAGCTCAACGAGTTCTCTTTGGTCACAACAAACCAAAAAGCCTGCGAACTCATCATCAACAACAATAGTGTTTGATTTTCGTGGTAAAGATGTAAAGTCTAATCTAGCCATACAGCCCGTCCCTTTCGGGGTTTCCACTCGTAAAACATCAAAAAAGACACCAAAAGACGGATCTATTAATACAAATGGAAGCATGGGTGACAGTGATGATGATGACGATAACTATACTGGTTCTCTAGACATTCCACTTCCCTCTGGTATTATATTTACGGGTGAAAATGTCAAAGTTGGTAAAGGATCGATGTTATCGACGCGGAACAAGAAGGTAACAATTTTTACAATTTTATTACTTGCTATCAGTCCTATTACTATCTGTCATGCACTCTAAGTATTTAATACCTGTATTTGTCCCTAATAAATATTGGTCAGAGATATCTAATTCAAGGTTTAATGCTAGTCTTATCGCTAATTATTGATAACATAATACCATTTATAAATGAAATCATCACTTCGTTTAAGTGCAAATATTGATATTCAAAATATGTTAGATTTAATTTATTTCTCATCAATTATGCAATACTAGTAACTGGTAAATAGAACCACTGAATGATTTTTTTATTTAGCAGTAGAACTACTGAATGATTTTTTTATTTAGCAATAGAACCACTGAATCATCTTTTTCTTTAGCAATAAAAGCTAATGAAATGTAAAGTATGAAAAGATTACAACAAATCCTATTTTAAAATACTTATTGAAAATTGATTGTAATTGTTTGATTATTCAAGTAATTGAACAGTTGAGAGGAAACTCCAACGAAGCCTATAATGATTATGGTATTTAAAAATTGTGCTGTAATTAAAATTATTAATCGTAATTTTTTGTGTCGTTTACTTCCTTTATGGCATGAAAATTCTTAATAATTAGAACTGAGTCTATTTCATATATAGTGCTTTTATCTTACATATAGTGTTTGACCTTATAATACATTTGAATAAAAGTTGAAAACAAGTTTTCTACTTAAATTGTCCTTTTTTAGCAGAATCTATGACTGAATTCTTTTTTAACAACAGGCGTATAATTGAGTTGATATTTTTTTAGTTAAGTCAAATTGTTTGAAAGTAATTTTAAGCTAAACTTCCATTAAAAATTGAAATGCATTAAATCTTTCAAATGGTGCCACATGTGAATTACAATAAACTAAATTCTCCGACAATTACTCGACCCATGAAATGAAAAAAAGAGAGAGAGATAGAGAGAAAGAGAGAGAATGTGAGAGAGGGAAGGAGGGAGAAAGAGATACAATAACCTATTCGTTTTACTAGCATTTAAGTATTAATAAAACATACTTTGCTAATAATAATATTTAGGTCACGGTTAAGTTCAATAGAGCTATTCTTTCAAATGTTGATTTTACTATAACTTAAAGCAAAACTTTAAATTCATTTATTTACTACATAAAAGTTAATGCATTTAAACACCAAAGAAAAGCTATTTCAACGCCTAATAACACAGTATCGTTATTGAGAACAGCCAAATGGGTTAACCGAAAGGATGTGATTCATACGTACTGTTCGTTTTTATGATCTTTTCTGTAAAAGTTGTTAGAAATTTGTTATGCGTGGAGAAAAAATCCTGAGAATGAATAGCGTATATATCACACAAGTGAGAACTTCAAAAACATGCCACAAATTCACTTATTATGTAGTTTTTAACTCTATACAAAAATAGGCCATTCATGCATAGCTCTGTCAAAGAGTTACTTAACACTTACCTTACCTTCACTTTAATAAATAAAATATTTTTTACGATAAAGTCAGTCGTTGGCTTTACTTTTTTTTCATCAATTTGATCTGGCTTTCCATTGGAATCCCTTTTTCAGAAACATTTCGTGGGAAATATTCATTAAAAAATGTTACAAAAAATGTTTAAAATCTTTTTCAATATATTCTTCTTGAGGCTTAAATTTCTTCACTTTATCCAATATTTGAGCAGAACTTATCATTGAATACCTAATTATGTAAATATTTGCGACTTAAAAATAAGAGTTTTGAAGTTATTTAGAAATTACGAAAATAAAACTTTAAAACATTCTTTGACTAATTTTCTCTTTTTATTCTCTCATTACTAAGTCTTTCAAGTTTTTCATCTCATAATAAGCTTTAGTCCGATTCCATTCTAATGATTGTCATGTATTACTTCTTAGGAGATTAAATAATTTCTTAAAAGTCATGTTTTACTTGTTTTGAGAGTTTTTGTATAATATAGAGTTGATTTGTTTAGTTATTTAAACTTTCAAAGTCCAATTCAGATAAGATTTATACACATTAGTAGTAATGTATTGAATAATTTTGATTCAATCATTTCTAATATCAATTCAAAAATTGTTTTTCCAATGGATTTTATTCATTAACTTGAGTTAAAAATACACGTACTTTTCTGTGATATGAATTTGAATTCATTTTGTGCGTTAGACTATAATAGATCCATTTGAATTATTTATCCGGTTGTGAGTTTAAGGCTGTCATTTGTACTTTCAATTGACATTTTGAGTAGTTATGAATAGAAATATTTTTTATAAAAAAGGAAATATGAATTCAAAAATGAGAATTGTTTTACTGAAATATTACTACAAAAGTGTGATTCGAATGTTTAATAAGCCTTTTGATTGTCGCGAATCACGACAAGCGTTAAAAATAATGAGACCACACGACGACGCTCTCAATTTTTAATTTGCATTCAGTCAATACAATAGTTCGTTGTCCTATTCATACAATTCTTAAAATCCAGTTTAATAATTGCCAAATTGTCAATAATGATCGCACTTTACAACTTTACAACTTTTCGCATGCATTTAAGTGACGAAACATAAAATTTACACGTTTTGCAACTTGTAGACAACTGACTAAACGCTAAACTTAACATTTTTTAACTTAACTAAACTATCGATATTTTGTTAACTATAATTATTTGACAATTGTGAAAAACTCTCTTGAATTTGATTGCAGCTCAATATACAGTTCAATGATTCCGCGACGTCTACCTATGAATATCCATCAGAAGCATCACTACTGTTAGACATACCGATCACGAATCGTTCATCATCTATATCAGAGCCAAACGGCGAAATCAAAAGTGAAATAAATGATTCTGTGATAGCATGTGAGTCAAGTAACCCGATTACAAGCCTAACAACGCTCAAAACTAATTTAGCACTCGGCGGTTCTTCAGGTAATTATGCAATTCTTTATCCAATTCATTTCTAATCAATAGAAACATACTTTTATTGTAATCATAGACACAATTAAATGTTTGCTATCTATTTAAATCAGAGTAATTGTGTTATGCTGTTATGAAAATCAATGAAGCCTTTGAGTTCCGGTATAATTGCGCTTCAATTGGCTCTAAAATTATTGCAATTTTCAAAGTGCAACATTACTAATACTAAGACTAATCTATAATCAAGTAGAACTGATTTATAAACCCAGGAAGTATTGCACATCTCATATAAATCTTAACAAACTTTATACCAGTAATAGCTTTTCTTTGAATAACATTACGTCCAATCTTTTTTTCCTCATATTTCTCAAATCTTATATAAAAATACTGCAAATCTTACATAAAAATATTGCATATCTTATATAAAATATTGCAAATCTTATACAAAAATATGATGATTTTCAGGTATTCTTTTTGTTTATGCAATAAAAAATTATATTAAATGTCACGACTGATCGCGACCATGAAATTACTTAACTTAGAGCTAAACTTATATTTTTCTTACTCATCCAAAATGATAGAGCGATATTATAGTAAACCAATATAGAGATGATTTTATGAAATAAACACTCCTAAAAGAAACAGTATATCATAGGGATATTTATTTTCTTGAATTACTTGACATGTTTGGAACAAAATATTTCTTGAATTAAGTGAAGCATAGAATAAAGCAAAAAGTAGTTCTTTTGAATCATATGACAATAATGTAGTGCCAAAGGCAATGATCTCAGTTTTTCTTATTAAGTGTATTTTTCAATCATATTCAATTTCAGGGTTGCATTGAATTAACTCTTCTTATATCAGATTTTTAATCAGATTTCTATTAATTGGCTGTATTTTTGTCTCTAAAGAAGCTTAACTTCCCATTAATTCAATGTCTAACAGATTTTTCCTCAAAGAAAAATCATTATTTTTTAATTAACATTTTTTCAGTATTTATTTCGTCAGAGATTTCACGAGATCTTAGAGCCAAATAATTTCATAAATAATATTGATAACCAATTTTTAATTATGAACAAAATAATTGAGTTATAGAAAAAGAAAATTATTTAACTAATTGAAAATTTGAGATTTCGATACAAGCGAATGAACAGAAACGGAGTTTCGATTGAACAGAAACAGAGTTTCGACCAAAATCTGAAACTAAAAAATTTGATCATTTATCAAAAGTTAGTAACACTAACAGTAACGCTAATTAATTAATTAGACATAATTACCAAACAGACCCACAACTACATTAACAATTTGTAATTCTGTGACCTGGAAATGGGGTGTGAGAACCTCTAACTTTTCATCATAAGTATTCTTTTTAAACTCCATTAAATATAGATTTGCATCAAAGACTCCTTTGACTTCTTTATTTTAGACCTAAACCTAAAGTAGGCTTTTGGTCGCGTTGACTCCTTTGTTGAGTCCAAGAGTTTTACAATTAATTGTCAAATAAATGCAACATTGATTATTGCGTCCCATATTTCATTTGTTGGTTAATTTCATCTCGAACGTGATTGTTTTCACAATTTTATTAATCAATTTCTATTGTTTTGAGGGATAGAAAATTAATTCACTGATAGAAAACTGATATCAAAGTTATCATTTTTTTGAGAGAGAGAAATTCCACTAAACAAAACAAAATTAAAATTAAAATTGGTCCAAATAATATGTTATCTCTCGCTCTAATTATCATATATGTTATAAAACAGTGAAACTAATTCGATGCTATAATTTATTTCACTTTGTTTAATGAATTTCAGGATAAATAAAATCTTTTTTTTTTAATTTGAAATAAATATTTATAAGTTTTACGCCAAGATTTAGTTGATATAAAAACTTTCTTATTACTGTTCAATTAAATTTTTTTTAAAAGAAAAATGGGATACAAGAGAGCATAGATAGCATAAGCACAGCCTTCTCGATCATTGTTTTGTCGAATTAGTATTCTTATAGTAAATAAACCTATTTTTCAAGTTTTAATTAATTCTATGCATTAATGATTGATAAAAATTTTGTTATTAAAGGAGGTTTGGCGTCATATAAACCCACTCTTATAGACACGCCGTTCGAATTGGGTGTATCGCGTACACCAAAAACACATCAAAAAGCTGAAGTTTTAACTAATGGAAATATTTTTGAAACTGATTCTGAAGCGAAACCTGCAAATTGTGACGAAACAACCTCTTGGTCCACATCTTCCACTGCCTCCGACTTATTGTTTTAGTGATATTGATATTGTATTGATTGGGAATAACTCTATGAATAACTCTAAGAGTATGATTGAGATCGATCTGTGATTTGCTCATTTCACTAAAACTTGTGATTTTAACTTTCAAACAGTTTTAGTGTTACTTTAAATAATATTCTCAATATTATATACGTATAATCCGATTGATATTTTATTTGACGAAACAAATTATTTTATTGGATATTGAATTCGGTATTTATTATTAAATTGAAATGTTAGCACAAAAGTTGTTTTCACAAGTATTTCATAATTATTTGAAAAATAAAATATAACCTATAATAATAATAATAAAATTGATATTTATTAATAAAATTAAGACTAATTATTGCAATGTCAACAATAACTAGAATATACAAAATGTTTTATATAAATATGAAGAGC
>JAQIWZ010001582.1:0-11422 GCA_034697245.1 Malaconothrus monodactylus
TAGTTAATAAAATGTAGTTTTATTATTATTTTCACGATAACAAAATAATATACAAGTACTGCACAAATAATAAAGTATTGCCTCTTATACCCTATTATAAGACTCTTTCAGATATGATTTTTATCTGAAAATGTCTTTTGTCTGCAACAAAATAAATTTTCTCTTCATTGAGAAAAGACTCTGAAAATGACAGAAACGAATAATAAACTGCTTTCAAATGATTCATTAGATTTTCTTTCTTGTGAATAATCCTCGCATTGAATTTTGTCTCTTGAAACCTAAAAAGTTCAATTATGTTGAAGAGAATGAGGCATAAGCTTCTGGTTTTCCTTTTTCTAAAATATATACACGGCTTAGAATTTGAGTTATACTTTCAAATCAGTTATTAATATTGAAAATCTCTAAGTTTCGAGAGAGAAAATATACATATTATTATTCATTCAATATATTTTACTGAGTATTTTGAATGAATTTCAAAAATATTTTGAAAAACTTGTATTTTTTGACCCTAAGTACTCGAATTCAAATTCAAATCAGTTTTTATGATAATTTAATGCTATAAATCTTATATGACTTTTAATCTATATCTAAAGATTTTAGAAACTCAATAAATTATAAGATAGTTTGAGGCAAACAAATGAAGCTCAGCTATCACTGTTTAAATCCAACCAAATATGAATCCATTGTATCAATACATTCAAATTACAATTCAGTGCTTCAACAAAAGTGAGAGACAGACAGACAGACATAGAAGCACTTTATGGTGCCATAGATTTGAAGAATGTCTGGGCAGTTAACTTATAATAGTTAAATATTGTAAAGAAAAATATTTAATTTTGGTATTGATATATTTAGATTGTTACTTAAATACCATAAACACACGTGAACTTATTGCGCATTGAATGAATTTGCATCCAGAGTATAAGCTATTCTAATCTTTCTATAAATATAAAATAAGCTAAAATTGAATCGATGTGCCATAAACTGGATATTTTAATGCGTTATTTAGCTTTTTGTATTCAGATTCTAAATCTGAAAAATCTCAAAAAATTTTGAAACGCAATTAATGAGACCCATTAAAAACAAATCTATCGCAAGAATTGAATTGTGATAGGATTATAGAGAATCCTAAACAGAATTAACATTTAAAGCAAACATGAGAGACATAAAAAGAGAGTCAAATGCAAACGTTTTCATTAGAGTCTGAGTCATGAGAAATTTTATGTCCATTTACTGCACATACAGTAGTAACTGATTAGGTTGAGAACTGTCAGCAGAAATTTAGAAATAGCACTAATTCTATGAGGGGTCCTCTATTTAATAAAATAAATAAATAGTATGAAATAAAAACCAAATTTCACAAATAATGGCCTAAATCTGACCACAAAGACCTCCTCCACAAAGACTCTAACAATGCCTCAGGAATTTTGAACAACGCTATCAAATGGTTGCTTACGATCATAAAGATTGCACATAGAGTTGATCTAAATATAATACAGTATTGTTTTATAAGTTAGATTGAAGTAATGTATTATGTATCACATGAAATATTCATTCCATAAAATATTCAAACGAAAATTCATATTTTTATCTATAAACGTCAAAAATGTCTAAATTACAACTTGTGTTTGAAATTAAAAAAATATTCAGCATTCCTAAAAATTAGTTTGAAAATCGAGTTTCTAATCATTCATCAATTTTTAATGTGACATTTCAATTCATTTAATATGACATTTTTCATCAGCTCTTATATTTGTTAATTATTAATTTATTTGATGATTTAAATCACTGGTCAATAAAAACTCAACAGAAAGCTTTAATGTCAATGAATTCTCTCTTCAAACCACTATAAGGTTCTTTCTAATAAACTTGAACTTAATTTGAAGATTAAAAAAAATACTACTTCACTAATAACTTAATTGGTGTTCACAACACGCACAATAATTTATATTCATTACCCATTCCAAAGTAAAGCTTATTTTTGCCAAAACGAGTCGATGTATTACTTATTAATCATATATAATCCGCTAAAATAATAATAATAATAATAATAATATTGGTTGAAACAGTCGAACAGGTAGTTTCGAAGCGTTCAACTATTGATTGAATTAGCGGTTGTTGTGAAGATTACACAATCGCGGCTCGTTTAAGTACTTGAAAGCAATACAAGAGCAATGAACAACACGTCAACTTTGTTATTCAACTTTGTCAACAAATATATTCAATATTATATAATATACAGAATATTCAGTATAATATATATTGAATGCTGAGCTATGAATGCCAATCATTCAAAAAGTATCGCTCTTTCCGACTGTGAGCTTTTGATAAATTCAATTTAATGGTGAAGTCCAACGAATTTAACCGAATCTCACACATCATGAGTGATGAGAAAAAGTTTGATTCATAATGGGTGTGGAGTTAGTTTTTATGTTCAAGTAAATGATGACATTTTCTCAACAATAAAGGCAATAGTGGTCACCGACTTAATGCTTACTCAATACTTCTTATATCACTTGTGAATAGTTTTTTAGTTCAAACTTGTTCTATGTTTATAGATCTGACTTTTGCTACATTCAAATTATTATTATTGTTATTATTATTGTATTGACTTAAATGTAAGTATTGTTGCAAAAATTGAGACCAATATTTTTAATATAAACTTAGATTATTATAATGTTATAATAAAATAACTTAAATATTGTAATAAATTTGAGTTTGAATGCCATAAGGCTAATTAGATATATATTTATAGTCTTAGTAATCATAATACCTGTACTTATTTTCATGGAAATTATCACTTTTTTAATTCTGTTAACACTTATGTTCAAAATTAATACTACCGCTGAATATAAACAGAGGCAATATTTGGACGTAAAACTTCTTCAGGATTTTTCGTTTGACATTTTCAAAAGATTTAAAATTTTTACTTATAAGATTAGATTCAAATAATCAATGATTAAATAAAGTTTTAAACATTTTTTTCTGAAAGTAGTTTTTTCGTATTCAAGTGAAATAACAAAAAAATCTCTTTAATGGATGAGTTGACTTATGTTTAGAGACTTTTCTTAAAAATCTTTGAAAACCTTTGTAGGAGTTGAAAGCACAATAGAAAGAACTGAATCGAGAGATTTATTTAAAATAATCTTTTCAATTATTTTTGTATTTCTTTAACATTCATTCACTTCTAAACGCATTCTTTTAAAATAAAGCTCATAAAAAGGAGGGCCTCAAGAATCAAATTGATATTTATTATTGACGTTTAGATTTTGGATTTGAAAATAACACATTTGCACAGGAAGGGGAGGGTTGTACGTACAGTAGGGTAACTCAAATTTCTTAAATTGGTCTCTATTTAATATTTTGCCCACATTTTTTCCAGGAGGTCCACCCTTGGAAAACACTGCTTTTATAAATCTCTTAAGAGTTAGATAAACACAAAAGTATCATTACATACAAAAAAAAGTTTGTCTGAAGTCATTAATCAAACCGAATTGTTTTTAGGCGTCATCCATATAGTGTGCACGCAAAAAAGTTAATTCTTAGACCCCTTCCCCTCCCCACATACGTACGCACCCATTGACTTAACATAAAGCGCACGCATTTGAAAGGCTTTTTCATAATCCCCTCCCCCGTCCAATGTGTGTGCACTATATGGATGATCCCTTATAAAACTGTTATTTTTAAGCTTAATCAATATAGAAAGCAATTGATTTTTTATAGTTTCGCTTAAAGATCAGAAATAAGAGAAATGAACTCAATATACAAAGTGTTGAGCGATTTCTAATTAACACCTCATATATATCTTCTTGAGTATTAAACTTATTTACGGTTACATGAATTCGACTCTCTTAATAGCATTAATCAGTCATAATTATTCATCAACTAATTTTAGATCATCTGATTAGTTATTAATGGGATTTGATTCTCAACAAAATTGTGTTAATTTGAAATATAAACATTAATATTTGACGAAAATAAATCTTATTTATAAAAATGATTACATATCATTACATATAAATGTTGTTTCTTAACATCTATAAGATCTATATTTATTGATTTATTAACTATTTATATGATTACTAAGAATTATATTTGATTTATCTTTAATACTGTTATCAGTAGAGTTTTGATCACTTTCTTACTATTGTTTAGAAGATGATACTCTGAGAGACATAACTCTAATTTTCGAGTTAGACTTATATCAGTCGAGTTTTCATCAGATTTGCGTAAGCTTTTAAGGCTATCAAGAAATTGCTCTTTAATAAAATATAGCAATTGTTTGCTTTTTTATTATTAAGATTGATACATATATCATCAAAATAAATGGAAATTCACTTTCTAATATTACTAAAAGATGTTTTTAATTTATTATAAACCCTATTTTCATCTAATATTGTCAACCATTTTTACCAAATGTCATTAAACATTCATCTCTTAACTCAAGTGACTTATAATTAATTAAAATTAATTATATTTTAATGGATATGAAAGTTTTTTTTAGTTTTTCAAATTCTATCTTTAAAATTTCTAAATTATAATTTTCATCAAATTTTTCATATGGAATCACTTTCTTTATGATTCAAGTATTTGAAAATTTTTGACTCATTTAATTTCATTAAGTTTGTCATTCTTTCATATGTTTGCGCAAACTATAAAAAAGATGCTTAAATGGATAGATAGATATAAAATAAGATTAAAAGTGCTCCAGAGATGAGTCAAAATTAAAATATAGGATTTAATGTTATTAAATATTCCATTTAAGCTAAATTTATACTGTATTTTAATTTATTCAAAATCATTTCCAAAGAAAAAGCTAAACATTATTAACTTTTCGATGCTTTAAAATAGGAATAAATTTTTTTGTTATTCAGATTTTTAAAACTTAATTAATTTTAAAAAGAGAAAAAAATATAAGAAAAATTTAGAAGTTTATGAAAAAAAGGTATGCTAGAGACTAATTGAAATTAGTGTAAAGTTTATTTAAAATATATTTGCAGTCCAGAAACATAAGTGTAATCGTTGTGTCTATAAGAAAAGTTCTGTTTAATAATTGTTTGATAAACAAAGCGCTGTTGGGCGAACCAAATTGCAAGTTAATGTCTTGCTTCATATCCTCTGTCAGAATATTTATTTTATACAAACAAAAGCAAATATCTTATTACAGTAGTCGATGTCTCATATTATTTGATGTCTGACCTCACATTTAAATAATTGTAATTTGACTACTTATTGAGGGATTCCGTTCATTTCAAGTCTAGTTTAAGACACATTAAGAGTTTGACTAATACAGGAAATTAATACTAAGGTCTGTCTGTCATTCAATTTTATTTAATTAGGTTAATTTTCAAATTAAAACATGAAAAGTGTGAACAAAAATTAACTAAAAGTCTATATCAGTGGTGACCACAAGTTTTTAGAAAAATTTCAATTAGAAAAATTGTTTTCAAATTTCCAAACTATTTGATAGCATCAGTTTCTTTCAAATTTGTTTTTTAAATTGATTTCATGTTTAAAGAAAATTATTGAAGTCATGAAACTTTTTTAAATTTGAAACATTTTGAATTTCGACCTATACTTGAGTTTTATATCGATTTCAATACTAAAGATAACTTCAAAAAAGCTCATTATAGATAATAAGATGTTGAATAAGTTTGAACTTTCAGTTTCAATATTAAATCCTATTTTGAATCTCCAAAAAGTAGGCTTAAGTTAAACTTTTATTTCGATCCCTGAGTTGTACGTTTTTTCTTCAAAGAGAAGCGCTTTACTAAACAATATGATATAAATATTTTAGAAACAATTATTAGCTGAAAATATCAAAAGTCATGATTTGATATTTAGAAATTAAAAATGTCAAATAAGGTAAAACCAGTGCTCAAGGTTGGAGTTTTTTAGGGTTGAGTCTCAGGCTCGCAAATTTCAGGTTCAAGCTTGGATTTTAATCCAAGCCTTAGAGCTTGAAAAAAATCCTTTTCACATACGGGTAAAAAAAATAATTTTTCATAACTTTGAACAGAAAAACTATCTACCGATTGAAAGAACAAGAATGAATGGAAAAATCAGTGTTCTATTCACAACACAATTTTAGGAAAGTATTTTAGAGCGAAGTGAACATCTTTTTCAAAGTTATGTATTCCTTTTTTATCGGTAGCTCAAAGCAAACTTGTTTCGCACATTAGCTTCTTTTCGGTTCTTTATTCCGGAAAATACAGTACTTTACGATATTTTGCTTTCTAAAGATTGAAATTTGAAAAACGAATCGAAGTGAAGGTAAAGTTGAATCACATCTAAATTTGGTGCACGTTCGCAAATGGCAGTGGAGATAAGATTGAAAGTTCTCTGAAAAATCATTGGGATCAGTACTGGACACAAAACCATTTCTGGAAAAGGGAATTGACAGATGAATTGTAGTTCGTTTTGCTCAATATAATAACTTCCTATTTTATCGCTTCTGTATGTGTGTAAACGTGTGTAAAAAACTTGAAATGCAATCATAATCGAGTGAATGGAAAGTTTTTATTCTTTCCTTTAATTCTCTAGACTCTTGAATAAAACTGAAAAGTATTGAGAGTTAACTATTTTTAATACCTGTAAAAAAAGGAAATTTCAAAATCTCATGAAACTTATAAAAGTTGAAACCATAAAAACTTTAAGAATTAATTGAATATCTCTGAATATATTACATAATAAAGAAATGTAGAGAACATATGAATATTTGTAAAATTGATTAACAAATTTAAGTCCAATAATCTCATATAAAGAACAGGATTGCAAAACATTTAAAGCGATGCAATTACTGACTTATAGTATTTTATGATAAAATAGTGCCCTTATAACCGTCAATGTAAAGCTTCTACACTCTTTTCTGATGATATATTAAAGGATCAAAAATAAATATTTGAGTCTTATTTATATTATTAATTGATTTAGTTTAATGTACTTTGAGCGGAATGAAAGCCTATAATTACTCTTCGCTTTTTACCAAAAGTGTGGTAACTAATGATTTTATGACTGTCTTCGAATCCTTTCTATCTTCTGATTCTCGGATCGTTACTCGAAATGTCAAACGAGCTCAGAATTGATAATATTGGCTTTTATCGAAATTACTTCTCTTTAAGTAGAGATTACAAGAATTCTGATAAACCCAATTATAAGATTTAGTATTTAGTCTTTTCCTTCATTTTTAGGGAAAATTTATTTCGCAATCTATAAATCCGAGGAAAAAGAAAAATTGAATATTCATTCATTCATTTATTCAATTCACTCTTTGAAAAAAACTGTTAAGTTTCTGTTGACAAATTTTGAATGTAATTAAAAAAGTTTATTATCGATGAAAATTTTAAAATCCTTTGAACTAATTATAAATGAATGAAAACCATAGTAATGAAAATTTTTGGATAAAATAATTGGACACTTTTGTCTCGTAATAGTATTTGTATGAAAGAAATCGGAGCTTTTAATCGAGAGATGTATCGTTTCATTAAATCCTGTTTGTGTAAAATAAACCTTCACTGAATAAATGCGTGTTAAAGATTATTTCGAAAATGGAGGAAATCTTGTCATAAAAGCTTTTTTTCAAGTTCGTGATTATGTAGAAAGAGTAGCTTTAATAGAAAAATAAGATTTCTTCTACTCTTACTTTAATGGCCTGTACTCTCTCTCTCTCGTTGCATAATTTAAAAATGAGATGGAATATATTTTATGATCATATGAAAGACATAAATATTTTGAAGAACATTCAATACATACTTATATTGTTCAAAAACTAATAATTACTAACATATAAAAGAAAATAAAAAGGTTTTTAACCAGCATTTAGTAAATCATACGAAATAATTATGATCTCAAATAAATTATAAAATTATATGATTAGGAAAATTCAAACACATTTATTGAAATATGGAATCGACTGCAAAGTTTTCCTGTCTCTAAAAATGTTAACATTATATTAAATTAATGATTTATGAAATAGCTTTATAAATAAAGTAAAAATATAATCATTAGTATTAATTCAATAATTATAAAAATGCAAACTTGCAATAAATAGTGTATTATATGATGTTATACTTGAATGATTTAATAAAAATAATAGTAAGTGCTATGACAATAAAATCCTTACTGAATTTAAAACGTAAAGCTGAATGACATCAAACGATACCTTTATCCGAAATATAACTTTTGAGGCTCACAGATATGACAAAAATGTGATCATTGCTTTCCATTAATATTGAGCTCAAAAAAACATAAACAATACCCAAAATCGCATTTAGGAATATATTTCAAACGATTTTTCTATTTTCGATCACAACAAATAACAACAACTTTTAACTAGTGATGTCTTAGTCTTAGTCTTATTATCAAGATTTTAATTTGTCTGACTTAGTCTTAATCTTTAGACAAATGATTTTAAGACGTCTTATTTTACTTAGTCTTAAGCTTAAGATTCTTAAGATTAAACGATTGAATGATAATTTAAAGATTGAATGATCGATTAAATTTGGTGCGAACAAAGTCAACATATTCATTGTCAGTCTCTTAAGTGCTTCTTTCTATTAGAAGAGAGATTTAATGTACCGAATCTTTTTGTCTGATATAACAATAATTGTATGCTTTAGTGTCCTTCCAATAAAATCATCATAAACTTTCTATTTCTTTCTTTCAAGTCTTATTTTATTCTTTTTAATTTAATTTAACAATAAGTTACTTTTTATTTACTGAAAAATATTATCTTTGATTAATATCAATATAATTTATTATTTGCTTAAAATCTTATGTTTGAGCTTTTTTTAGTTAAAAAAAGTCTTTCTTGTGATCTAAATGCGAAGTTTAATACAATAAAATAAACTATGAATTAAACTTAATTTTTTGTTTTTCATTTGAATGTTTGATTAAATATTGAAACGAATCAACAAATGAATTGAATCAACAAATAGTTCATTTTTTCTATTAAACTATTGGAATTTAAAGTTATTTCATTTTTCCCAAAAGCATTTATGAGTCCGAAGTGTTATGGAATTGAATCTAAATATAAAGCCATCGATTGGAACATAAGATTGAATATAAAGATATTCATCAATATTATAGTTCCAAATCACGAGTGGTATAGTTTGGAATCAATTGATTTCTTATAGTTGTTCAGTAAGTTATCAGCCGTTGGCACAATTTCAATAAAGTTAATTAAATAAATGATAACTTGATTATGAATAGCTCAACAAAGATAAGAAAAGTTTTTGCCTCAAAAACAAAACTTTTCTCTATTTCTTTTCTAGAACTTTGAAAAAAGCTTTACATAAAGACTCATAGCTAAAGGTTTTCCAAACTTAACTCTTCAATGAAGAAACAATAAAAATCTATACATATAATACTCCAATTCTGTCAGTCTGTTAACCGGCTATAGACTCGGCCCCTGAGGTCATACAAACATGAGATCGGTATCATTAGAACCAGTATGACCTGAGGAATGCAACACGAACAAAATTTTCTAGAAAAGTGACCGGCGGCCGAACTTCAGAAAAAAGGCTACGCCACTTATGTATTATATTGCAAGAGTTTTATATTACCCGTTTATATCCTTGGTTCAGAGAACGGATTCTTTATATATAATTTGATGAAAAAAAATTAAAACATCGACTGGTTGTTTGCTCAACAATACTCAATGTTTTGAAAAAAAAGATTTAGATTAAATTTGATTAATTCAATGAATAAATTATTTATTCTTTAATCCTATGAATATTTGCTCAAATGAATTTCTACAATACATTTGCAAATAAGAGTTTCGAATAACAAAGGATCAGTTGTGACTGTTTAGCGATTGTCAAATTGTGAAATACAAGTGAATTACATTAAGAGAGTTTGTCTGAATTAACATTTTTTTCTATATTTCAGAAAGAGAGTATGTCTGGCGATTCTCTGGTTTCCTCAACAGTTTCTCAAGAAATGATCGATAATGCCAACTATTCCAATAATTCAACGATACTTGAAGAAGACCTGGATTTGGAAGCATTTTTCGGTCGTGAATTTGAGAGTTTTCACTATTTCTATCGTCCAATTCATGGATACTTAAGTTTAGCTGTTTGTGTGTTTGGTATTATTGCAAACGTTCTAAACATAATAGTGCTGACTCGGTATGAGAGCTATTATTATGATTAAGTATAGCCATAAAGAGGGAACTCTTAGTTGTAAAATTATCACAATAAAAGAGGAAACTGAGACACCATTTAGTCAATTTATACTGAATTTAATCACAATTTATCACAACACAAAATCACAGCTAATCATAATTCAATAATTTTTGGATCATTAACTTTTTCAGTTATTCAAAAATAAACAATCATTTTATAGAATCAATGATTTAGATATAGTTCTAAAATGTATTTTCGATTTTGCAAACTTTAAAATTTGAACATTTATAGAAAGAATATGATATCTCCAACTAATGCCATACTAACGGGAATGGCTGTCACTGATATGTTTGTGATCGCGTCTTACATTCCGTTCGCTATTCACAATTTCGTACGAATTGATACATCAGAAACAGTTATGTATTCTCGAGGTTGGGCTATATTTACCTTATTTCACGCACACTTCACTGTAGTTTGTCATACAATCTCTATATGGCTCACTGTTATATTAGCCATTTGGAGATATCTGGCTGTCAGGTATATATATAGAAACTCAAAAAATTTAATATCTTTTACTGTCATTCAAAAAATAAATTGGAAATATATGTTTTAATTTGTTTGGTTTTCAGTTCTCCAACTAATAGCAAATCATGGTGTTCAATGAAAAGAGCAAAAATAGCAATTCTCATCGCTTATATGATAGTTCCTTGTTTTTGTCTTCCTTTATTTCTCTCATTCACAATCAACACGTTTACAATTAAGGAATTCGATAATCACACATTCTATAGGGTATGATTCGATTTTTATCTAATTTTTAATCTTTAAAATCATCTAAAATATCAATTTCCTTCTACTTCAATCTAATACTCGATCCTTAATCCCAATGAATATCACTTACTTATACTCACAATTGCGTCAGTTTCATGACAACCGTTGCTTCGGTTGAATATTCCGACGATAATATATATAATGTATCTTCGAGTGGCTCTTATATGTTAGATCTCTTTTGATATTCGATATTCTTTCTTATTTTCTTCGTAGATAAAGTTCACTTGAATTGCATGTTCGCAAATAAATTGTTCCATAAGTCTTACACCATAGTTATAAAGCTGACCAATTCTATAGTAATCTTTTTTCTCTTGTATACAATTAAATAGAAATTCATATAATGTGTGATTCACGCTATTCTTCAATTATTTTTTACATTATTTTGAAGAAAGAAATATATTTTGAAATTATCTTGTATATAATAAACAACAAATAATTAATTTAAAAAAAGAAAAAACAATTTAAAATCT
>JAQIWZ010001583.1:0-11418 GCA_034697245.1 Malaconothrus monodactylus
ATTTAACAATTGGTTTATTTCAATGAATGTTCAATTTTATATGTTATGCAATGCTTAGTATTAATAGTTGTAAACATATTGAAAAAATAGGTTTTTATTTATTGATTATTTTGATTGAAGTGCCTTTTTTCTAATATACTTTATTTTATAATAAAATCTAATGTCAATAATAAAAATTAGCAGTTTTTAGAAAAAGTGATCAAACGATGCATTCTTTTCCATTTACTGGATTTTTTGTCTGTTGAGGTTTCGATCACAGATTCGATAACCGGTAACATCTTTTCAGGAGAATTTGGTTCTCCTTCTTCTTGAATACTGTTGATAGCATTGGCTGCGCTTATATTAACTTTTCTTCTTTCTGCCAGTTTTTTCTTTGAAGATCGCGTCCTCATTAATTTGTTTTTTGCTTTAATTTGCACATGAAGTCGACTCAACGCATGTTGAGCTATAGCTTTCTTTAAACCGACTACTATTCTAACGATAGCTTTCGCCACTTCGAGAGGTGAGGCATCAGAAGATGAGAGCAAAGCCCAGTCTTCTTCAGCGACTCCGTGCGGACAGTCAAAAATTTTAGCGGGAACGCCATATTTACCACTGGCTGCACCACCCGATGAGATAACAGGTATTACGAAATGATCATTCCATATAAATTCTTCGATTTCATGCGCTGCACCTAAACATTCAAATAATAAATATTAATTTAGAAGAATAAGTAGCAAATAAGATATGATTGAAATACCAGGTCCTCCTTCTATGAGAATACACGTGTCCAGAATCCTGGCGACAGCACTCTCTCTTTCTTTAACAGATTCTCCCAAAAACATAGTTTTTCCGTAAGGCACTGATTCGAAAGTGCCGTCAGAATTCTGTCGGCATTTACTACTGAAGTCCTTTATAAATGATTCAAATTTCAAAGTTTATAAACATGTGATGGATTACAAGTTATTAGGAATTACTTACCTCTGAATCTTTGAGAGGAACGATATGAACGACACATGATTCAAAAGAGTTTGGCTTGTTTTCTATTGTACGGACATTACTCTGTACTTGATTCGATTGACGAACTTCATTGAAAGTACTCGCAACTATATCTCCTGCCCCGTAAAATCCACTCGTGACTACTATCACATTTTTTACTTTAGCTAATTCTGAACCAATAGCTTTACAAATCTCTTCAGATCGAGGGTCTTGTAATTTTGTGCTGAAAACAAATAAGTAGAATAGCAATGATTATAAGCAATTGATTAATATTTAATATTTAGCGTTATTATTTCATACCTGCCCACAACATAAACGCAGGTTTCAAGTAATGGCAGATTCTTTTTCATAAAGCTAACCAAATATTGCATTTTTGATTCGTGCATATCATCAGTCGGAGCTTTACTCAATGGGTCGAGCGTTCGCTTGACTCGTGATTTAAGTAATTCATTGAATCGCGGATTTTTCACAGTCTAGAAATTACAATTTGAGAATTTAGTTATAATGCTATTATTCTTAAAATATTTTAAAAATTATTTCATTTGACATAAATTCGTTGATTCCTGAGATCATAAGTATAGAAATTGCTTAAATTAACAAAAGAGTTAAAAAAAACTCACTAATAAAAAGTCTTGTGCCATTAACATTGAAAACCAAGCGGGAGTAGGGCTGAGATCACATCGCACTAAAATCATTTTCTTTCTGTGCTCACAATAGTAAACATGTTGTTGAGATGTGCGGGATTTATAGTAAGTTTCGGAAGCGACCACTATTACTACAGCCGCATTAATAACTTGTTCTTGAAATGCTTTCAATCGATCGATTGCCTCAGGTGTCAAAGAAGACAAATGACTTGTTTCACTTGTTTGAGATAACATTCTGGCTAAAGGTTTCTTCAATTCTATGGTATGGTTTTCTGATCCAGGAGGTAATGATTTCGGACGTTGTTTACTATTTTCAACGATTCTTCTGGCGATATCTTTATAGGCGTCACTGAATGTAGTTTCCTTTCCCTCTGCGATTGTCGGCAATTGACTCGGAGTGAATGGCGGCGAAGTATTGCCGATCACATCCTCCTCAACGAGACCACCTTCAGGTAGATCTGTAGAACACCAAACATTGTACTCTTCACTTAACACAGACTTCATTTGAGCAACCATTGTTTTATCATGAGGATGTGCGCTTATGACTATTAGAGGCTTTTCTGAGTCGTTATCTTTTGGTCCATCGATTTCATTGACCGATTTGAACTGAGGCATAATGGCTTTCATTACTTCAGGTTTTGGTAATGCGGCCATTGTCTGCGTAATGTGTTGGGCTATAAGATTGGACACGCGATCCAAATACAATTGTGGCCACACTTTGATATCAAGGATTGACTTTTCAATGTGAGTCTCTGATTAAAGAAATTAGTTTTAGATCATCTTTAATAGAATAAAGCCTAGACTTATATCATATAAAAGTTGGTCAATACCGTGTTCGCTTTCAAATGGTCTCCAGGGTATGTATTGAGTTGTGGCGAATTGAATGGCTAAACATTCTGGTGGCCACGTGTCTAATTCGAATAAAATTCAAATCAATTTCGTTTTTAAAAGGAATAAATTATTTTTCTCCATAAATGTAATTCTCAGTATTAAATCTGATCCAAATTATCGAAAGAATGCGATTGAGTAGAGGCAGAACTAAAGTACAATTTATAGGAAGTGCAATGCATTTCGAAGTATTGATTTCATTTTGAGAACTAATCTTACAATTTCTTAGAAATTTGTGGTTTTCTAAGAAATTTAGCAAAATTTTTTTATTTGTATATCTGATTGTAAAACATACTCTAAGAGGTATTGAGAATCACAATTTTGAATTTATAACTTTCTTTACTTACCGAGAAAGTTGATTGGAATAATATATTTGCGTAAAAGATCAGCCAATTTGACCTAAAAATATTCAAATCATTTGAATAAAAACAATTCCAATAAACTTGTTTTAAAAAGCGATATAAAAGTATTTCAGTGAATAATATTGTTATAATCTGTGCGCAATTAGAAATTCTGATTTAGAATTTAAAAGTCTGTCCGACCTCCCTATTAGTCCATTGTGTTTTGCCATACATTGGTGTGACGAGTGGTACAAAAATTTCACAACTTCTGACCGCATCATTGAGCGAGTCCTGCCAATCACTTCCCGTTTGTATTTCATGGACGTCCTAAATAGATAAAGTGAATCTCACTTTTATTATTGCAATCATCTCAATGAAAAATTAATTTATCACTTGCCAAATAGACACTGTAGCCAAGATTGACGAGTTGTTTTTTCAAATCTAATGCGTGTTGTGCTGCTTCTTGTCTCGCGTAACTCAACATAATTGGTTTCGCTGAAGATTTTCCTGATTTAATTCTCACTACTTTCTTATTTTCTCTTCTTGTCGTCTGTTTTATGCTTTATTTATTCAGAAAAAGAAATTAATTAAACTATTTTGTCAAATAACACAGGCTTTTAAATATAATTAATTCATGATTTTTTAGTTAAATTTAATCATAATTTTAAATCTATCCTTAAATACCTGACACTAAATGCTCCTCTTTTTGGAAATTTTTTGTTCCAACCTTTTTCTGGAACTATTGAATCAGTTATGTCTTGAGTTTTTTGTACATTGCTATTGATAACCTCATCATTGCTGCTATTGATAGGCGGAAGTGCGAAAAGCTGTTGCGCTTCTTGTGTCACATTGACATTAGAATTTGAAATATTATTAATACTCGAAATACTCAATGAACCACTTTGTATACAAATATTATGATTTATAATAATATCGAGTACAGACAATAACAGCTCTTGATTAGTAGACACCGGCCAACCATTCTTCTCGATAAACATATATTCAAGCTTTTGATTCCTTGCTCCAAATTCCTTAAGATGTTCATCGATTGCATCTCTAAGTTGTCTCAAAGTCCAAAAATATTCAACAAATATAAATCCAAAGCATTCACCGTTAGTATTAGTAATGCCTAATCGGGGCTTATCTAAAAAATGATAGATTTTGTAGAAAACTTATAATAAATTGAAGAACAATTAATTATAAAATTATAAAATTACCGAATTCTTTGCGAATGGCTATAACATTATTAGAGCTAATAATATTGGATGCATTTATCTTGTTTTCTTGACTCCTTAAGACGGGCCACCTGTACAGATATTAAGCCAATACTTCATTAAGACATAGCTAAGAAACTATATGATAGTCCTTAAAATATTTTATGCATGTATTTGTTTAACTTTTTGCTCACTCAAGGAAATAGTCTGTGATCTCTTGGGATCTTTTTTCTTGGAAGGTCTCCAAGTATTATGAAAACTGTGACAAAGAAATGCACTCAAAAAAATTAATGTAATTTTTTTTATTCATATTTATCATTATTATCATTAATTGAATTTTATTGTTCCAGTGAATTGATTTATTTAGCGTTAAATAAGCTCATGATAAGAAAGCTTTCCATATAAATGAGATGTGAATCGAATGCCTGTAAATGTAGTTCTTGCGTAATTAAATTAGATTATAAGTAAATTGAAATTTTATCGCTTCATGGAATTTAACTCTAAGATAAGATCAATGCTGTTCTCATATCATATCAACCAAATCGAAATATTGTCTCCATAGTTAATTCAATTGTTTAAAAATGCACTTTTTTAAGAATAAGTTTTTGACTAAGAATTTTCTATAATTTCTAAGGAATGAATGCAATACTACTTTAGGTAACATAAAATGATTCACTTAAATGTTTCGTTCAAAAACTATAAGATTGCAAACTTGAAATTTATGAATCATTTATCATGCATTGCAATATATTGAATATTAGTTATGCACAAATTGACTTATTTTTTTGTATACATTAAATGAAATTATATTCAACTAATATAGGCTTACAATTCAATATTATTATTTATTATCTTCAATACTTGAGTTTTATTATCAAATTCTATAACTTAAATATTAAATGATTTTTTTATTCAATAGTGAATTTATCAAATGATTTATTCGCGCATTGCACAAGATATATAACAACATAAACGTTATTTTAAGAACTTTCCAAAGATATCTGTTCACAACTTATTTGCAATTAAAATACTGTTGATATTAACTTTGGTATACAAAACACAAGGCTATCTCCTCCTTGTGAATCTTGCATTGTCTTCAAAAATATTCTCTTTTTCATTACTTTCCAGTCATAGTGAAAGTGGGTTTTCAACTGTCGTTCAAATTGGAAATTCCATTTTCTAATTTTAGATTTAATTATTCTGAATCACATTTTCATATATTCAAATTTGACACTTATTGGAAATGAATAACTGTTTTCATACAAATTAAGAAGAAAAACAAGTCATTCAAAAAATTTTTTTAATTAAAATATTATAAAAACAATGCAAACACTACTTAAAAGATTCAAACAATCGCTGATTTATTAGATTTGAGAAATTGTGATTTTCAAGGATCGAATTCGTAGTAAACAATATAATTGAATACAAAATAATCTGACAAATGATAATTACATACAATTCCTCCCTGTTAACCAAAATAATAAAATTAATCTCAATAAATAAAAACTTTGAGATATTCTCTAAATTATTATAAAATATATTTTTCTCACTCATTTCATTAGGAATAACAGAAAATTTTATTAAAACAAACAAATATAACCAAATAATAAAAATAATTGTATGAAATATGAGTAAATTTTCTTTTTAAATAAAGCAAAAAAACTAAAAAATAAAACTATAAATTATCAATTATAATATCTATTTATAACCCTTTACTTAATTATTAATTTTATTCGTAAACTTGTTTTTGTTTGATAGCACAGATCTCATGATGAAATTTTTGAATTTTTTATGTGTCTGAAAGTACAAAATATTTTTTTAATTTTATGATAAAGTTCTTATTCGAAAATTTATTGACTGTCATGTCATTCGTTTATATTATTTTCTTATATTATGCAAACATAAAAGTATATGAATCATTAACTTTTTTGAAATTAATCTATTTTCTATTTTATAGTTTATCATCAAACGAATCACAGTTAAAATAATAATTTGAGAAAATCATAGAAATATAACTCCCAATAAAAAACTATTTGCAAAACTTAAATTATGTCTTGACTTCGACTTATGTTAATTGAAAAATGTCCGATCAATAGTTAATTGTATGCAAAAAGAAGTTAATTATGCAATTAGCGAATTTTATTAGTTATTTGTTTATGATTTTCAAGAATTTGGAAAAGACATAAAGAATTGACTTTCAAAATAAAAGTGGTTTCTTAGAAATGCTATCTTTTATATCTTAGTTGTCTGGAAAGTGTATTATTTTCAAACTTGATATTTCAGCAAAATCATTGAGGTGTTTGTCATGTTATTTGCAAAAAATTTATAGCGAATTTAATGCGAATAATACAGATATATAAGTGTAAAAAGTAAAGCAATAACTTTTTGATATGTAGTCCTTGAAGTACTAAAACGGTTAGCATTGAAATGTAAACACATTTCTAATTCTATGCTTCATATATAATATTCACATTATTTAATCACCTAATCATTCTGTCACTACTTTATCAATCAATTTTTATTATTGAATTAATTTTTTTTTCACTTACGAGTCAAACATTTATTAAATCTTATTAGTGTTAGCGATAATTATTCTTGAATGCATTTATTATTGAGAATTTTAGGTTAAGTTTATGCCGAGACCCTACTCTCTAGTTCCTGTTTCTAATCCGAAAGACTCGTTTTCATGAATTATGATACTCTCTCAACCTTAAAACTAGAAATTATGTTCAATTCATTTGTCCTCAAGCAAAATATTTGGAGTGAATCATTCGATGAGTTAAAAATTTGAAAAATATTTAGATATTTGGATAGAGGTCATTATATTAGCAATAAAAAGATGTGAGCATTGATTATGATTTGAAACACTAAAATGATCACTAATTTCGATAATAAGTTATGTGCCAAAAATAAAAAGATAAGATTAAACAAATGAAATCTAATGCGATTTAATATATGATAGAAAATTTTCATAGTTTAATAGTTTAAACAAAATTTAATTAAACAACAAAAAATCATCTTTAATAAAAAGTTCATTTTCTGCTTATATTTGAATAAACATTTATTTATTAAAAGTATTCTTAAACTGTTTTCAATGTTTGAGATAAATATGAAATAAAATAATTTATAAAGTTTTCTATTGTTGTAAAATTGCGGTACAATTAAGCAATAGATATGAAGATAATTAGAACCTATAATAGAAAACTAATTTCAAGAGTTATAAAAATGCAAAATACGAGTAATTATACCGTATTTGCGAATGAATAGATATTATATTTTCTCGAATAAATAATTTGGGGCAATGACCGTATATTATATCTCTTTATGAAAATTTTTTGTGTAATATTACGCATATTTTTTCAAAATGTCAATAAAGAAAGATAAAACTTAATACACTAGTTATGAACTCAATGTTGCACAAGCGATTACATACTTATTGCTCTTCCTTTAACTTCGCTTTTCATTTTTTTTCTAGACTTTATCATATTCTCCTTTATAAATAGACTAATATTAAGATCAATTTTTTCCATTTCAATTATTTTTATCAGAATATATAATGTATTTTTAATGAATACCGAGAAATTTATATTTTCGATTTTCACTTAAATTGTTCTTCGAATCAATCGATAAAAACTATGCTGTTTTAGTTATAAAAATTGACTTCGAGTTCTTTGAATAGTAAGTTATACTATAATGAGCTCTAAAGAATCACAATTTATTGGTAAAATTTGAATCTATTAGGAAGCAATTAGTTAAATGAGTTGCGAAATAATGTTTCATTTATGTCAATGGTGTGAGAATGGCTTTGGATTTTTGTGCTTCCTCTCGTATTCATGGGAAAACCCATAAATTCAATATATCAATGATTGTACGATAATTTATTTCAAGTTCATAGCTAAAGGATTCTAATTTTGTGTAAACGATCATTTGAATGATGAATTCAAATTAACAAAATTATAGTTAAGTTAAATTCTTTTGCAAAATTTGATGAATGATTTCAAAGCGTGATAAATGCATACTCTTTGTGCACTTTATCACATTCATAATTCATTTTGAGACTCAGATAAGCTCAATAAAGAAAACTTATTTTTATACTTTGAACTTAGAGTTTTGATATCAATAAGAGTTTATATTATTTATTCAACAGAAGTTCATTACTTGAAATTAAGGCATAAAATATTAAATGAGCAAAACTGATATAATAAATATTTAGCTGAAACTTAAAACAAAACTTAAAACAAAACTTTACCCTTCTTTGGTGAGGAAAGTGATCTTTTGTGATGATTCCAAAACAGATGAAAGTTGACTTTGTAAACACCTTCTGAGTTCTTCGCCTGAATAATTACATCTGCCCAACACTATTGAGCCCAAAACAGTATAGTTCTTATAAAATGGTTCAGCAAATTCGTTGTGCTGAGAATTTCTCAGTGTTATGCGTTCGTCAACTAATATAACACCACAAACCAGGTTATTATGAGTAAGACTATTATTGCTCGAATCACGATCGCGATTGTTTACAGCATTAGATAATGATAATGAATTGGGAGAAACTTCATTATTCAATGACTCTGAGACCATATTTACTTGCAATGTGTGCGTTATTTCTTCTAATTGTTCTTCTGACACATTGGCCACAAAGTCATTCATGAACGGAGAATTTTGTCTGTAATTAAATGTAAGATTACGTCTGTCTTGAGCTCTATTAGCGGTTATATTGGTATTCCCGCTATATAGAGGTTCAACAGAAAGACTGTTGGGTACGACTGGCATACTATATAAATAACTTATAGACCAATCAAATGCACAAAAACTAAATCGCGTAAATCATGCGGAAAATTTCATTAACACTACTCTAAAGCAAATATAAGAAAAAAGAAATTTTTTTTCTTTTCACAATTTGTGCTCACATTAAACACAAACAAGTTTGTAGTCGAAAGTATAGACTGACAGAGAATAGGGTACTATATTTTGAGTGGAGCTCTACTAGTCGTGAATGAGGCACAAACTGAGGCACATCCCACTAAAACTTGCGACACAACTCTTATGAATCAGTTGCGCAATCATTACATTCTAATAGTAATAATAGTTAGAAATAGAAAATAGTTTAATTCCAACAATCAGTAACTGCAGGTATTATTCCGTTTACACGAAAGAAATGCGGCACTTCTAAAATGTATAACTCTTGTTACGTAGGATTATATGCATAAAAAAGATAGCAAAACATCCGCAGCCCTTTCACAATATAGGAATTTGAAATAGTTTCATATCATAAGGTGTCATAATTTGAATGCAAAATAATTATTTCATAACAATAAGTAATAATGGTATATATGAGTAGTAGCGCCAAAAATCGTTAGGATATATATCGTATTTACAATCATAATTAAATGATTCATATTTGTGTATAACAATTCGATGATTCACTAAATACTTTATCGGCATTTTATATATCTGACAACCTCTTTGACGTCCTCTTTGTTTTATTATCGCTCACTTAAATCTTTAGTTGAAATACACCTGACGTTTAATGACAATCACTTTATTTAACTTACTTTCTAAATAGAATTCCGGTTCACATTCTTGTTTACACTTTCGTTCAGTAATTCTGTCGACAAATCAGATTTATGGCTAAATAAAATCTTAGAAAAAGTAAATTGAAATTTGTTTTTCTATCTATAGACAAAATGTGCTTCTTTTTCATCTCGCTCTAAAAGACTAATTCTCTGATTTCCGTTACCGGAAACAAATTTACGAACAAAATACTAGATGTGAGTAATCAATTTTGTTACCGTATTTGAAGTTTTTGTTTTAATTAATCTGGTCTTAACTTAATCTTTATTCACAGAAAGTATTCATTATCGAATCCATGAATTCATTCTTATTCAGCAATAACTCAATGTATATAATAATAAAATTTAAATAAATATTACAGCAATTCACTAATTATTGTTGTATCGAATTTTGAATAATTAAGTCACAGTTAAAGAACTTTTGGTTTAAACCAATTTTGGGTTATGAAAATCCAAATGATTCTTATCAGGAATTTCATGAAGAAAAATAACCAAATTTTTCAAAGTATTTCTCAATTTTGAAACACTTAATCCTCATTATTAATAAAACTTTTTCAAAACATTTGATTACAAATAATATTGATTCTGTTGTAAATAAAATACCGAAATCGTATCTATCTATGAGTTTCAAAAAGTGGTAAATCAAACTTTTCTCATATAGTTCTAGACATGATATTCAAAATAATAATTTAAATAAATATTTGAATATGAAATGAAAAATCAAATCTCAGGTAAGTTTATAAAAATTGATTAAGTTTTTAAAACTTATTTGAATGCATTTTAGAAACGGAGTCGCCATCTATTGATCCGTATTTTACAAAACTTTGTTTCAAACTTTAATTGCATTTTTTGATTATTTTATTTACTTTGAATTAACTGCAATTTTATTTTTCATAAATTCTTTTTTGATTTAAATTAAGTTTAATATTAATTCATTCAATAATTGGCTTAAAAGAAAAATAAAAGAGAGAAAACACTGAAAAATAAACTGCGCATGACTTTGAAATAGCTATAGTATTAATAGCCGGCTATCACTTAAAGCGACGCTAAATCCAGAAGTCCTTCAAATGTATGTTTTGAAGTCAAACCTTTAGTTCTCATTTAAAAGTCTTTTCGATTTTATTATTGCATAAAGTGATGCAATAACTGCTTCCCTTCAAATGAATTGACATTTTTCTAAAAATCTAATTTTCATTGATTTGAAATATATTTTAGAAATCAAATAAAGAGAAAACGAAAATGTCGAACAAAACAAATGTTTGTGAATTGAACTTAATTGCAGTCAATTTAGTTGACGACCAATTCTCTCATCATTTCTGTCATGACGACAAACACTTCAATAATAATATTAATAATAATAATATTAATTCAATAACAGAATTGGCGACAAATCGTTTGACAATTAATCCAAGCGGTGATGTCTTAGGATTTGTTACTTTGAGTTCATTGTCAGTCAAATTGAATGAATTTCGGAATTTGATGTCAACGCAAATAGAATTACTTCCACAACAATTCATGTTCTTATCCAAAGAGGGGTTTGTTTTTTAAAATTAATTTTCAATAATTTTGCATTTAATTTGTTTGACTATATCTATAACTAATACTTAAGTCTTACGTAATGATTATTTTACAAATTAGTTGATAACGCATTGAAAGCAATGTATAGTAAGTCTTGTTTTCATTGAAAATAAAAGTTTCATAACTATAGGTCTATAATCTAGTGATGTATTTACTTTTGAAAGCAAAAGTAAAAGAAAGTCAATTAAAAAATGAAAGTTTAAAG
>JAQIWZ010001584.1:0-11411 GCA_034697245.1 Malaconothrus monodactylus
TTCGTATGTGAACCGTCTGAGTATAATCTGTATTAATTTCAAAACATTATAAGATTTATTAGTTTTAAAAATACCTAAATTTAATTACATTTAATTATATAAATTGTTGATTATTAGGTTTTAGTACAAATTTATAACTTTTATTTTATTGTTAGTTTTATTCGGCGATAAAAACTGAGTCTATGATCCGCTTCAATAGATTTGAATAGAACTTAAGAATCGATTTCTTAACTTTTATCGTAGACACAATTCAAAGCTGTTTCGATAAACTAACAGCACTTAAAGTTAGTATGTATTAAAACTCGAAAATAATTACTATATAAATAAATGACAACACAATCTCATAGAATGTTTTGAAGAGATCTATTCCTCATCTTTTCAATGTCAACACAATGTGCTATTTTATTGTGCTCTTCTATTTTTCAAATATAATTTGCAAATTTCTTTAGAAAGAAAACCTCAAAGATATAACATGAATGGATAGATCATATGATAGAAAATATCTAATTTCATATATAGTAGTTTCCAATTTAAGAACTAAGAAAAAAGCTTTTGGGCTTCTTTTACAAACACACAATTGTCAATTCAATTCATATAATTCACAATTTCAATCTCCTTCTCTTTTGGCTCAATGCAAAGAGTGGCTGAACTTTTATTCATGACAATGAAATGAATGGCTTCACTTGAATTTGTATACAATTATATTATATTTATATAGATTTTATTATTATCACATCTGAATGTGTTATTGTAATATTGGTTTTTCAAATTACAAAATAGTATTATTGAATCAATTTTTATATAATATTTCAATGAAACTTATAATTATAGAGCAGTTCACAAGTTTTTTCAAATGAATTAAAAATATTGGGTTATACTAACAAAATCGAAATTGCAAACCCGGAACTTAGCATATTGTTCAGTATTGTCCTATTGTTCAACTCGTCAATTGTTAATGTTTAGGTCAGTTACATATGAATAGATTGCATTTGAAAAGGCAATAGTGAAGCCAAACTATCATATATTCAATAAAGCTATACTTGAACTAAATTGAGAAAAAAATATATTATAAGCAGAATATATATAAGTTTTATTGGGAATAAATTGAAGCAAACGGTTTTTGTCCCTTAGATGCGTAACCTTTTGTTACTTTCAACTGAATTGGGAGTTGCTGTATGTGGTGTGAATTATTGTGTTTATAATCAATAGTACCGCGCGTTGTATTATATTCCATAGAGTGAATGGTCTCTATTCCATAGTATGTATTCCATAGTATGTATTCCATAGTCTCTCTATTCCATAGTCTCTCTCTCTATTCCCTCTTTTGAATATTCGGCAACACAATAGCTTCATTCAGGAGTTGCAGCGTTTTGTTTCCGATGTGTTCTACACAAAAGCTCTCGTATAGGTGCACAATAAAGGCTATGTTCCTAATCTAACTCTTGTAAGAACTATTCTTTTGTGTTCATTGTCTGCCCTAAACTTTCGTGATCATAAAAAAATGTGCAATATATCCAATATATTCCTCTTCAGTTCTCAATATTTGAGCCCTTATTCTTTTCCAAAAGCTTTTGTGTGTGTTTTTCTATTTCATATTCTACTCAATAAATTGAATTATAAAATGAATTAATGAACCAAATAAATTATTTTCGATTAATTCAGTCTTTTATATTTTTAAACTAAAGATAAGTCACAGAATTTCAACAAAATACTGACAATATATGAACTTAAATTCAGTTTTATATGAACTTAAATAAATATTTGTGACTATTCATATCAAAGGTGTGAGCATTTAAAATAAACACTTTGTATATTTCGCATTCGGTTCAGTACTGTATATATCATGTTATATATTATTGTTGAAAGAATTTTTTTCGTCGACTCAGTTTTGAATCGAATGACAAAATCAGTTCTTAAGTTCTCACAAAGTAATCATATTCTTATTCCTTAATGTCAACAACCAACACAACCAACACATGCAGTACAAAAATACACAATCTCTTCAACACTTTTTCGAGATTTTTTATTTTTTTTGGTTTCGCTCAAATTTTCACAACAAAACTCTTCTGTCGAGTAATTATTAGAATTTATTGATTTGTTATAAATAGAAAAACATACGGAAGCCCTCATAACGATTCCATGGATACAATTGAATTATATTTTGATGTTATGAACGATTCAGTCATTCAGTCACATCATATCGCGTAAACTCATTTTCATGTGAAATTATATTCGGTTTTATTTTTGTATAGGGTTTCATAAATACAATTTTCAATTTGAGTTCAATCATTAGGATAAGAAGTAAATCGTTAATCAAATCAAATTTTCTTTTTCCATAAAAAAAGAAAAATTTAGTTTTAGAAAATCTAGACTCAAAAAAAAGATTATTTCCTTTATAGATTTGCTCATTTTATAGATTCATTAAATGAAGTCAAATCAAGACTTGAAATCATTGAGTAATTCTCATTTTAAATTTTCGGCCGCTAAAAAGAATATATAAAATAATCTAAAATAATGATTTAATCGGTATAATAAAGATTATCATTGGTGTATTGTTTGTTTATCTTGCGGCTCATTGTCTTCATTTATCTTGTTATGGTGTATAAATTTAGAACATATATAGTATCGCTGCAGCACGTCTTTTCACAGTGTGTATTCTGGTTGCAGTTTTGGTTATTTAGCTGACAATGTTCTCGCAATACAATTTCAATGCATGCTCTGATGGTCTCCTAAAGAAGCTCTTTTCTCCCCAATTCCTCCGGAAAAAAGAAGCTGACTCGGAATCTGTGCTTCATTCGTATTTAACATTTGCAAGTGAAAAGATTCGCTTTTCTAATATTTAACAATAGCATCGAATGGGATGCGTTTCAAAGCCCTAAACACAATGAACAGTATCACTGCTACGGAATCGTTGTATTTGTCAATAAAGGCGAAAATGTCAGTGTTTTTTCGAAATGCAGCTCTAACTAGTCTACTATATGGTTAACTGCTAATAGAGATAATAATATTATTTGAGAGTAAGTGTTGCTATGAGTTTGACCACGCATTCAACAATTTGACTTTTCACTTAACTTCACTTCAACAACAACTTTATAGTGCATTATCTTATGTGACAGAATAGTTAAATTAACTTTTTTTGCCAAAAATTTTAGAATATGTGATACACAAAAGATTTTTTCATCTTTACAAAAATCCGTAAACTCTGAAAACAAACAAAACAAACAAAGCTTTAATAAATTATTTTGTTTATACAATTTTTGAATTCAAAACTTCCTCAAATTTGAGTCTGAATTGAATATTTATGAATAACTATATGCTAAGTGTTTGTGCTTTAAAATCATTTGATAACAATACACGAATATTTCTTTGAAATAATTAGGAGTTTAATTAATTTATGTCTTTTTTTCATAAGCTTTATTGTCAAACTTAAGATTGTTTTCGTATTTAATAAAAGAATATAAAACTAGATTAAAAATCAGTATTTTTTTCTATATAAACAGTCATAAAAATGAGATAATTCTATAAATTTATATTATTAATAGATTTAGTTTCAAGCAATTTGGGAAATCTTTCAAGGAAATTGTATTGAATTATGTAATCTAATTATCGGAAATATTACATTGATTTGTAATATTTGTTCACAAATTTGAATGATTCATATTGAGTTATCTTTGAATTATATATCACTTTATTTCCTTATTCCCTGAGACTATTTATTTAAAGTCTTTATTTATTACATAAGAATATTAGTTGAAAACTTTTGTAAAATATAATTTCAAAGTTTTGTAAATAATTCATAACTATTCGATTGAACAGAATATTATTCATAAAAATGTTGAATTATATGTTTGAAATGAATGAAATTTCTTAATTCTATACAATTTATTCTATTTTATTGATAAAAATCAAATAACGGTCAAAAGCTAACAGTATTTATAGTTTGTAATGTAGTTATTATTTTTTCAGAAACATCTTCATTAAGAATTTATTTGAATTTATCTCAAGATTAACTTCATCTCTAATTATTGAATATTAAATCATTTGATACCTTCAGGTTTGTCGACTGGAACTGATTGAATGCAACTTTTTCAAAGTAAAAGTGAATTTTGAAATTAAAAATCAGTAATGAATTCACTGCATTCAAGATAATTAATTAATTAATTCAATAATTCAATTCATGTCTCTTCAATCGGATTCACTATATTTTACAATACGATATGATTTAACATATATTAAAAATACTTGAAAAAGTCTATAAATCTATACAAAATTAATGATACATATTGGTTATTATTATTTAATATTATCAATCAATTAATTATCAATTTAATAACATCTAAATGAATTATTTTAATTGAAGCGCTAAAATAAGTATAGATACATGAATTTTATTCAGAATTAAAATATACAAAATATAGTCTCGATTAATATATATTCCGATCTCAGCACCAAATTTTTCCTTTTGATAGTTCGATGTAAAAAAAGTTAGTAAAAAATATTTCGGATGTCTAAAAATAAGTTTTAATTAAAATAAAGACGGAATATGAAAATTTTATGGCTCAAAAGATGCTACAAAAAAATGTTTAATAAAGTTTTTGAAAAATCAATTCAAAATGTGTATACTTTTCAAAACGAAAATATGATTGAATGAGAACTTGTTGAGATAAAGTTTGAGGAAAAGTCGGACGTTTTTATATATTAGGGCGTGTATATTCACATCTTTTCACATTTTATATAAATCCATGCTTACAGGATTGTGTGTGAAGAACCTTTTTAAACGTTTTCAATAGAAGAGAGGCTAAAGCATTGAAAGTTGTCGGTCAGGCGTATAGTAATGCGATGTTGAAGTTGGAAACTCATGGATAGAGAGAATCTTTCGCAAAAGAAGAATGAATACAACGACTGTGAATAGAACACGCTTGAGATGAAATAGGAATAGAGGAATAGGTGCTATATTATAGCAGAATAGTATTAGTTGTTAGTTAGTTATTGAGAGAGAGAGAGAGAGATAGAGATGAATATGAGAGGGAGAGAGAGAGAAAGAGAGATGAATATGAGAGGGGACGACAACGTTTTAGTGTAATAAAAAGAAAAAAGAGCTTTAGGGATAGAGCATTGAAGCTGCAGTTCTGCCTGTATTGTTAAGTGTTATAATGATGCGACATTGGGCCAAATGCTCTCTTTCACAGAGAAATGGTTGCTTATTATAGTTGATTGTAACAAGATCACGCTGGGGCTCATTGTTCGTGATTTGCGTATTGTCCGCACTCCATCGGGTCTTATTGTTTGGGCAAAATTGAAAACCCATTCAGTAGGTCTTTGGCGATGAAAAGGAGTACGAGAAGCTTTTCAATCCAATGAATAGAGAATAAATAGCGCCACTGCACGCGTTTTTCTTGCTTTGTACATACGTGAAAGATATCGCCTTTACTATTAGACAGCTCTGTATTAGTTGCAAGAAAAGAGATTTTCCTTACTATCTAATACTTACATACATTGATAGATAGATAGATAGATAGATATGCCTTTCGTTTTGAGCATTTTTACTTTTGATGATATCAATACTGAATGGTATATAAAAGTGCGGCAAATCTTTTTTTTCTCGTTTAATAAAATTACTTTCACAGACATTTTTTCTCGACTGAATTAACTTTTTATTACTATATTTTTGCTTTATTACTATTTTGACTGAATCGCAAGTATTATTAATGATGAGCCATAGCTATCACACAAATGGATATAACCAAACAAAATGAAATTTTGGCCAAATAGTGATTGCGGCAAACATTAGAAAGGACTCAAATTGTTAGAATTAGTCACTGTTTGTGTTGGACTTGTGGAAGAGTGTTTGGCTCTAGTGGTCTATTGATTGTGTTAATTTAGACACTGACCCCTTCGTATGTGTTGTGTTCACTCTTTCTCGTCTATTCAATGCTATTGAATACAAATCTGTATTATTTAATGTTGATTGCAATGTATTTGTGTTCTTTAATTGGAGTGATAGCCGTCCTAAGCATTGATCGTTTGATGTTCGCGGCGTTTGACGTGAACGTAAATGTTTGACGCAATCTTTACTCATCTCATCCCATATAACATATAGAAAAGTGATATTCAGAGATGCTATAAGACCACATACATAAAAAGCATATAATACTAATACTAATAAACAGACAGAAGAGTCACTCATGAGTTTCTACAACATATTTTATGCGATATAATATTAACGCGTGAATAGATTTAACTTATTTCACTTTATTGGTTCACATCCGCATTTGCGTTATTAACAATAACAAATGCATTACAATAGAAGGCTGTCAGCCTCTAAAGTTGCTTCATAGGGAGCTATTATAGTGAGTCCTATTATAGTTTTTTATTTGAAGGGCCCCCCATCTATATAACCATCTATATAACCGCGTTTAGCAGTATTGTAGTGTTCAATACTAACACCCCATACAAGTACAGTATATGTTCACTTCCCCGAAAAAGTACTCAATGGCCAAAATATTACTGTTTTCAATAGAGAAGTGCCAATTCTCTATTGTAGTGCAACTTTCAATGGCATTGAATCTAACGCTTCAGAATTAGCGGTATTATATGTATTATAACTATTGTGAGAATTAAGGTTTTTTTATATTATTATATTGAGTGATAGTCTATTTTTAAAGAGATTGAGTTAGAAATGCAACTGTTTATCAAAATATTTTGCCATAATTACCGGTTAGATAACAATTGCAATTCATGTATTGAGTATGAGATTGAAATAAAAGGGATGAATGAAATAGAAAAAAGGCATTTTTGATTCAAACTATAAAAAAAGATTTGAGCGGCTATTGTTGAAACACATCATGCGATTGGAATATGTGTATTATAGTGACTACTATACTATTTTATTTATTATTGTTGTGTTATATGTATTAAAAAGCAAAGCAATTGTGACTATAACTTATTTTATTCTTTGTTATATTCTTTGTTATATCGCAATTTTGAATTGAATTTATGCTCTTTCCATGCATGAAGTTCTGAACGCTTCCAAATGCCAGGCGGGTATAAACATTTTAAATGCAAGTATTATTCGTAAATGCCGTTTGTCACAAGACCAGCAAACCATTAATCTAGTTTTTTTTGCAAAACCAGTCATTTCTGCCTTTTATATGATCCTAAAGTCATGCACTTTATAAAAGAGAAAAAAATGTTTATATAAATATTTGTGAGATGATGATGAAGGGAGTTCTTGGACGCCACCATTCAATTCTATTGACGCTTTTGTCAAAAGGAAAACTTAATTTTATAAAAAAGAAAGCATAGAATAGCATATAATAGATTTCTCCTTTCAATCTTTTCAAACTTATTGGGACAATAACTTAAGAATCATTTCGCTATTATTAATGCTAAATATTATCTCAATATAGTTTGAAGTGTCGGCGCTTTTGTCTTTTGTCTTATTGGTTGCATTGCATTTAAGAGAAAGAATGCCGAACAAAACAAATTTCATTGTTTTATAAGTGGTCTTTAGATAAGGAATCAATGATAAGTTATTAATGGAGAGTCGGCGATGACTTTTCAATTGATATTTAGGATCAGGTGAAGTGACACTATCGAACATAAGACTTAATCACAAGTACTTTCTTTATGCTATAACAGTAGCCGCAATCAGCTCTGTTTAGATAAATTGGTCGATCAACAAAATAACACAATAAAATCATTCTTTTGCTACTTAACAATCGAGTAAATGTCTCAAATTGTTGAGTAATTTCTGATAATGAGTTATTCAATTTTTTACTTAATTCGATCAACAGTTTAACAATTTGAAGCTTTTTTTTCACGTAACAAATTATTATTTTTGCTGTTATTACGAGTATTGTTATTGTTGATAAAGGATAGAAGTTTTTATTCATTATAATTTTGATTTTGCACAGTTTGTCGCACAATAGTATTTGTAAAAAGTGTGCACATTGTGGCCCATTAACTATTGTGCACATTATTGTACACTTAACAAGATTGACAATACAAAATGCAATATAACAGTGTCGTGACTGTTAGCAGAGTATAGTATAGTAGAGAGTTTGCAGGTGCAGACCTACAATAGATCACTAATCACACGCATACATACTTTGCTTCAACGCGCACAATACGATACAATAGACCTTAATTTTATTTTTATTTTATTTTTTGTATGACTACATCCAAAAAAAAGAAAAAACATTAACTAAACAACAACTCGAATAAAAAAAACACGACCAACAAAAACACATCCTCTACGAGAATGAGAGTGAATGAGAAGAGAACTCAATATATGGTGTATGAAAAAAGATTTATACAGTAAATAAGGTCCGCGTCCTCATCAAAATAGTGTTGTTAGTGATGGCAGTCATTCTCAATCATCATCACTGTGCGCATTGTCACCATTGAATTAGAGGCTCATTAAGCAGACAATTGTCTTGTCGTTTAACTGTAATTCTATTCTCAGTAACTCTTTTAAGCGTAAGCTTTGCTTTTATAATGATTGCTTGCTTTTGGTTTTAATATTATATTGTGAAGTGATTTCCCCTTAATTTAGTCCAAGTTTTCCCTTCTTTAACCCCTCATTCATTTCGCGACATTTTTGTTGAAAAGAAAACAGAGGAAAAGAAAATTTTCATTTATGTTCTCACAAACTAAATAAAAGGAGAATAACAGGAGAATAATAGTAAATGGTATGCGCTTTAAGAGCTATACTGATAACGCTTTTGTATTATATTAAACATTATTCCGAATACATGTTATTATATGTCAAAGTTTTACAATTGCCGTTATTTCGTGTTTACTTTTGCGACAAAACTTAGCGATAATAATAAGAAATAAGAAGCGCGTTATCAACACTACAAAGACACAAAAACGTTATATACTTTGCATTATTGGCATTCATTCTATTTGTAAACTTGCTTTTTGTATTCCTTAATATTATTCTTTATAATTTTTGAACATATTTAGCGCTTCAGATTTATTTTGCATTTCGGCATTTTCTTTCTTTACATGTAATACTAACCAAACACTCCTATTATTATTGCAAATAATGAACACATTGAAACTTGTAATGAATACGAACTAATTTTTATTTCATTTTTTATTAATATTAATACATAGAGAGGAACTTTATGGCAAATGTTGATTTTTTACTTTACATTTATATATATTTTTTTTCAATGACATGTGTATTATGTAAGTTATGGCACAGAATTTTACGCAAGATTTTGTCAAAACTGTTAATGCGTTAGTTCGATAACCAATAAATGTTTACATCGCAGTTATTCTTTCATTTAACTTTACAACAAATGCTATGATAAATACATCATATATTTAGTATTTAGTCATTCTATCACTAGGAAAAGAGTTCAATTATTATGACTTTAAAGGAAAATCAAAATTAATTTCTCACCGGTTATGATAGAGTCATAATAAGTTTGATTAAAAAATAATGAATTATTAAATGACTTACTTATAAGTTGTAAAGTAATGTTTAATTTATCAATATATTGACGAACAGTGAGTTTATTTCTAAATAGATTTGTTTAAATGCGTGTCTCATTTGGCACAACAAATTATTTATTAATTATTATATAATTAAGATTTATGCAAATATGACAACTGAGAGGAACTCTAAAGAGCCTATTGAATGATTTTAATGCAATTTTAATGGAGAGCCTATCACTCCTTCCTTGTCGTATCTCTTACTAAACAAATAATATAATACATAATAACCGTTACATAAATGACATTTAATATACATTATATACTGAATAATAACGAGTCCAAAACTTAATTTACTCAAAGGATAAAAGAAGATTTTAAAGTTAAACAATAGGCGGAGGCGATAATTTAGGCAAACTTGACATACGGTCATCGGCTTTCATCATGAGATAAGCGGCTGCAAACGGATTATTGCGTAAATCAGCCGTATATTGTGAAGTAGTGGCTGAATGTGATGTAACTGGTGGTAAGTGATATGCAGGCGGTGGCAAATATCCACCACAAGCGCTCGGATGAATATTATATGGATGGGAATGATTTGGTTGAGTGTGATTTAAATGCGAATGTGCTGAAAGTGAAGATAACAATGAACTGGCGGCCGATGAGTAAAACGTTGGTCCAAAACAAAGGTTACCAAAAGTATCATTATTTGCTTTGATGGCCGCAGGTGTTAACGGATCACTTCTAAATTTGACAGCATTGGCGACTGCATTGAGATGACCACCAGGTGCGTAAAGAGGTGGTACAGGCAATGGAAATGATCTCGCAGTGGCTGCCTTTTCACTTTCGAGGTGACTAACAACTGAAGCATCGTGCGGTGACGCAAACGCTGCAAAACGTGCTAAAGGATCAAAACCGGCAGTCATTGACTGACTCATGTATGCCTGAGCACTGCTTAAATAGCCATTATCTTTCTTGACCATTGGCTTTGGTTTACGCCGAGGCCGATACTTATAATCGGGATGCTCTTTAAGAAAGAAAAGGAAGCAATGGTTATGAGAAAAATACAGTTATTTAACTTGTATTTCACTTCTCCGCTCAGCTAAAGCTCAGCGTTTTTTTAAAAATAGCGCTACTTATAGTTAGAATTATATTTTCAAAGATAGTAAAGCGATAGCTGACAATAGTCTATAATAAGCTGTTGTGGTGTGCAATCAGACAAAATAATTGCAACCTTTTTTACCTTTCATGTGGAGAGCTCGTAATCTCTTGGCTTCGTCAATGAATGGTCTTTTTTCAGACTCAGTCAATTGCTTCCATTCTGCTCCCAGACGTTTACTGATTTCTGAATTATGCATTTTAGGATTTTCTTGAGCCATCTTTCGTCTTTGCCCTCGAGACCATACCCTTCAAGTTAAACAAATCTTTAATTATTATTTGAAGCACTCTCTAGTCGTTATCTTTTGTTTTGCACAGATTATTATTCATTTTGATATAAATATACTTTTGTATTATTTTCTTTTATGTTTAAAGACATTAACAGAGATCTACTTATTTAGAAGCACTTAAATAGAGATAATCGTAATAAACATCGATTGCCTTCAAATGGATTTTCAAGTGATCGCAATTCAATTCAGTAAAGTATTTGCATTTATGACTTATTTCTGATCAAATTTCAAATACAAGTACTGACTTATCATCTCTAACAAAATTACATTAAACACGAGACAAGTATTGCATAACAACAGAAACTTTTTAAAAAATTTAAAATCAAAATTAACTAAATTCAAGTCTTACATAAAAGCATTCATCGGTCTCTTGACGTGATCGTGTCCGTTATTTTTCGACATAATAGCAGTCATAGTCATCTTTGATAAACTTTTAGTGTCTTTAATAAACTTTTAGTTTCTTTCTTGATTCTAAATTTAAAATCCAAATAAGTTAACCTTAAGTTAATGTTTCAA
>JAQIWZ010001585.1:0-11411 GCA_034697245.1 Malaconothrus monodactylus
TAACATTTATTTAGCCTTCCATTCAATTATTACGAATCGTTAACTCTTTTATAAATTTAAAATTTGATAAATTTGATTTAAATTTAAATTTTAAATTTTAAATTTGAAGTAAATATTTAGCTATTAAATGAACGGTTAGGTTTGAGCTTTTTAAAGCCATATATTTAAACTTTTAGTTGATTGCAAAACAAACACAAATAAAATGATGGTTCTTGCAAACAATCTGTTTGGAACTAATTTATTCCAGTAATTACACTAAAAAACTCATTAAAAATTAGTCATTTGCTTTACTAGTCATGATAACAAGTTTGTACTTTGAGAAAAAGAATGTCGTAATTGGACTTTTTTTTCAAATTCCTATATTTATTTTGAAAGAATAAAAGTTTTCAGCCATATTTTTCAATGATATTTAGCCACAACTTGTTCTTTTATTCGCTTTATCTATTTATTTATTGATAGGATTTTTCTCCTATTGTCAAATCAATCAATTCGGACATTATTTTGTTGACATCAATTAGTAAAGTAAGTGAACTAATTCAAGACATTTGAAAAGATTTGGTTAATCATGAGAAATAAGCATTTGTTTATTGTTTGAAGTAATGCGAAAATAATTGCGAAATTGTGCAAATCTGTTAACATTTACATAATGCAGTCATAAACGTATTTAAATTTCTCAATCGATTTTCACATTCATATCAAACACAAATCAGAAAGTTTTGAAACATAATTTCTTCTGTGAGAGAGGCTTTTGACTTCAAAATAATTTACTTTATAAACAATGAACTCATTCTTCAGATAGAATTGAATGATTTTAAGTAATTAAAAGTCTTATAATTAGTATTATTTGAACGCAAACACTGAAATCTGATATTCTAAACAAAAGTTATAATTACAAAATTAATTATTTATGACTATTAACTAATGGCATTAAATTATTCATTATTCAACTTTTTTTTCTCGCAGAATGAGATCAATATTAAACTTATATTTATATAGTTTCAGAACAACAAATGCTTATTCTCTATGTTTTGTTCTCTCTCTCATCCATTAAAATAATATATTTTTAAAATTCAAAACTAAAAGCACATTAAATTTATACTTTGGGAAAACTAAATAATTAGTTCCTAAAGAAGTGTCGATTTTAATTGTGGGCTAAAAGCTCGGGTGTAACAAACTTTTACATAAATGCCTGCCATTACTCTTAAGTTATTATGTTTTTTAACTTAAGCCGCTTTTGAAAAATTTGAACAAAATTTTCTAAACCTAAACAATTTAGTATTTCGTTTAGTATTTCGAAATGTTGGTTCGCATCGACAAACTTGAAGAGTAGAAATCAAGATAAAAAGACAATTTTGAGCTCAACTAATATGCAAAAGAATATCATGCGTAGTAATGTTTGCATCATTCAAAAAGCTATTACAACAGAAGAAAATATATTAAAACGAATGAAGAATCAAATATTATATGTAAGAAGAATAACAAAAGTAATACGAAAGTGAGGAAAATTGATATAATGCTGAATCAAAAAATGTGTAATGCTTTTTGCAATAATAATGCGCTTTTCAGCGCTCGCTCAACCATTGACAACATCATGACGAATGATCTTTGGTTTTTCATAAAATTGCTGTCAGCCTTGGCTTCTTTTAGGAAAAAAAAGAAACATTGGAAAAGAAAGACTGGAAAAGAAACTATGCAAAAGAAACTCTGCAAAAGAAACTCTGCAAAAGAAACTACTAATTTTAAAGGTTCAAAAAGCAAAACGAAACTACTTTTCCCATGTTGGAGAAAACCCCATAGGAATCAAACAAATTAAAGGGGCTGCAATTCATGATTATAGTCACCAAAACTGGCATTAACAATCCTTTTTATTCCTTTCTTTATTTTATAGTTTCAATCATAAACTAACAAACTTTTGATAAAAAACAGTTTTGTTATGACTTATAGTATAGAAAAGTTTTTTAGTTTAATGTATATATGAATTTAAATGATATTAAGCATTGCCGAAGAACTGTTATTTCTTCTTAATAGCAATTATTAGTGAATTAAACAAAATAAAGAAATCACTGATGATTAGATGGTGTTGAAAAAATGTTTAGTTTCTTTTTGAGTTTAAACTGTTTCCTATCATAATATACTTCGAATCATTAAATTCATTTCTACTTTAGTGTTAAATTGTTGAGAAAGTTAAACTTCGATTGAATACAATTTGAATGATTTTTTTTCTCTTAAATGAATGAATTATGAATTTTTAAAACGAATAACAAACTTTTTTCTAAGAAAATAAAAAACCAAAACATATCGAAATGAATTTGAATAATTAAAACCAAAGCAACTCCAAAGAATTATAAAAATGATGCAATCGTTCTGAACTAAATCATTATTATTAATACTGTGATAAATTGTTGAATGATTTGTACTTTAACAGGATTGACTAAATCCGAGTTTTTTATGGAAAAAATCAAAAGTAATTTAAGATCAATCATGAAATAAAGTGAGAATGAAGTTATTTTCAAATAATTGTTCAAAATTAGAATTAATCCATTTATTAAAAAATAGTTTTCTTCAATTAATTTAGAACATTTACACTCGTGCCACCTCTCACAAAAATTCCTATTGGTATCCATAGCAATGAAATGAAAGTTGGCTTCTAAAAGAATCTTCGCTGTCGTTCATATAACGAATGTTCACTTATAGTGTGCACAGAATGCTATCATATTCTTCAGTTCATATATTGATTTTCAACTACTCGAACTTCTGTGTGAGAATGCAGTGGCTGTTTGTTTTTGGTATCGAATTAGAGACAGTTTTAGAGAACAGATATCAAACTCATATAAAGTTTCATTTCTAACTGTCCACACATTTATAGGTTTTTTGAGTGAACACTATCTATTATAACAAAAGAGGATTGAAATCGATATGAGATCTATAAATGTTTGATAGGATATAAGGCATAGATAGAGTATGTGGAAAAACATTTACCTGCAGTTTAGTGGAGAAGGAAAAAGAGAGAAAAAAAACAGAAGAACAGTAATTTGAGATCTAAACTTTTGTCAGATGTGGAGTAAAGCATTAGTATAGTGTATGCATGCAAACAGATCCGTTGAGTGGCAGCCGCAATGATACCTCATTAGAGGACTTGTATATTCACAGAAGAGAAGTCTGGCGTCGGGACCAATTTAGGGGCCTTTTCATAGCAATGCAATGTTGTTGCTTATATACAGTAGGCCTTTATTAACTCTATAGTTTTATGCATCTCCACTTACGGGCATACTTTTGGCCACAATTATTATCAAAATATATGGTGACGCAGAGCGGCATTGAATTGAGACAAACTTTAGCATTAGAACCGACGCCAACATCAATAATCTAAATAATCTAATTTCTAGCTTTGAGGCATGATTTAGACCCAATTTGCATATTATGAGGTGCTTTCCAATTAAGTTTTTGTCTATTTAAATGTGGAAGAGAGAGAAATGGAGAACCATTTCTATAAAAAGGTGTGTCTCTACTGAATATTATAAATTAGAAGATAATATTTATATCGCTTCTTATAAACAACACAATAGTATGAATTATTTCACAATTTAAATCGTTCTTGTAATAAATATATAATTTTTGTATTTCTCCTCTAATGCAATAAATGCTACATTAAATGTTTCATTTCTGGCTTTATAGCTATTTCGCATTCATTTCAAGCATACTTTAAAAGAAAAAAGAGGACAACTTGTAATCTATTTGACAATAATTGCAATTATTGGGCGTTTATGATTGCATGACTTGAATATGCGTTTTGCCACTTCACTAAAGCATAAGACACCTTAACATCTTAATGGTTGGTATATTCAAGAGCTTAAAGTGTCGAAGAAAACATTATCCGGTGAAGCAATGATTGTCATTAAAGTAATGGCAGTCCCACTCTATGTGTGTCATCGCTTTTTTAAACCCATTATTGAACAAAACTTAATTTTAAAAATAGTGCTTTAAATTCATATATCATTAAAAATTATATCAAATACAGATTTTAAAGCAACTAATATGAGATTTGCATATATAGGATATAATAAAAGTATTTGAGATATAATTGAGAATAATTCAAAATAATTCAGAATTCAACAAACAGAAGAATTGCCACTATATAAGTCATAAGTGGCATATATACGAATATATGGTTGATATAAGTTATTTAAAAGTTACATAGAATTGTTGTCCATATAATTTAGATAATCTACTGGCAGAGCCGTGACTTGAATTTGATCCCATCTGATGGTTTTTGTTTTATAACCTTTCATCATATAAACTATTTTGAAAATAGTCTCTTGAAAATAGTCTCAGAATAGTCTGAGAACAATCTCGACAAAAGATCACAATATTATTCGAATATACAATTCGAGTTGTCTTTACCTCTCCTTTCAATAGATCTCAAGGCCGCTTCTTTGCCACAAGAATATGAGCGAGACATCATCTCTTAGTGATTATAATGCCTCGACCGCCAATAATGACGCTCTCAAATAATAATAATAATAATAATAATTTTTTTTCGACGCCAGAATCTCTCTTTCCTTCTCTGTTGATTCGCAGATGAAGAAAAGGCTGGCTGTATATTATAGGCTAAATTAAAAGATGAAAACTTATGAAAACTTATTACTACTTATGTTCGCGCAATTTTCATATCACATCTCATGCATCGATGCTTTAAGTTTCTTATTCACTATTATTAGAATCAAATCCTATTTCCCCCAATATTATTCAATAGTTTTCATTATTTCTCTTGTAATTTAATGTAATCTTTTCTAAATAATTCCTTAGTCAATATCAGCGAATAAATAATAATGAACATGAAGTGCGTCTTCATTAGTGACTTATCTAAATTGCTTACTTTATGCATCAATGCCTGCAATATTGAAAGATTGTTGAACTAACTAACTATTTATGTCTGCCAAATGTTTTAAGAAGTTTATGTACAAAGTTGTGCATAACTGCATATCGTATTATGCGTAATAAACACACTTATGTGTTAGTTTTAGTTCAATTATATGTTTGCAATAACTATATTAATGTGCTTTTTCACGACTTTCCTATCGATTTATTGTTTTATTAATAACCAAAATGATAGAAACTTTTGGTCAAAATTTGTTTACTGAATAAGATTCAAATAAACTAATCAACATTCAAAAAAACACTTATATATTAAGTTCAAAATATATTTTTCTTCAAAAAATGTTCAAATGGAAATGTTTATAGTATTTGCAATTTAAACTCATTTGAATGATGAGACATACAGTCCCGCATACAATCATACAATCATACAATGATACAATACTCAATATTACAATGAATAGGAATAGAAAATCATGTTTGTATGTGATATTCTACGAAAGTATATGAGTGAATGAGGAAAAATGAAAACAGGATGAGTACTGACTAAATGAATGACTATATATTATTCGTGGTTTTTGAGGTTGCAGTCATAATGACAGGTTTTGAGCAGTTATCTCCACTGGGGTTCATATACTTTTTTTGGTCATTCGAAGAATATTTTACTGTACACTAAATTTAAAAATAAATGGTATAGAATGGGAAAACTTCCCTCCTTATGATCACGTTCTGCGACACCGTTTCAAAAGAGAATTACATTCAAATAAATGAGAGAGTATGAGATGAAATCGAGACAGAGATTCTCCAGATCCGGCTCATCAACTGTTTTGATTGCACTGATTTAATGTCATTTCTAAATACACTCTATTATAACTTTTCTAAATCTTTAATACTATTATTCAGTAAAGTTTATTCATTGAGTCAAAAGTAATTGCAGTGTAATTGAGAGAATGGTTTCGTAAACTTAAAAATATTTCTTCAATATTAAAATGAGATTAAAATATTTTCAATGAGAGTCAATGAGACTAATAATAGACGATAATTAATTTGTAGAAATGTTTTCTCTTTCATTGGTCAGAAACTAAATTATATATTCTTATCTCAAATTATTTCTGTGGTAAAAATCGTGACATTTCAAAATCAATAGTATTTTGCTTAAGGATAAAATTTGGTTTCTTATAAACGAAACGCTGACAACAAAAACTCAACAATTTTTCATTAAATTGATATAATAATAATGTTTTGGTGCTTCAAATTTTAATAAACATGTGTATATTTTTCTTCTTCTTCACTCAAATAAAAAAATCTTTAGTCAAATATTACAAAACATAATTCAAATATTAAAACTTTTATTGAATTTTATTTATAAAATGTTTATTTGAAAGTAAAGTAAATGCAATATTGTTGTGACACTTCTGAAGAAAAATGTTACCAAACTCTACATAATGTGTAAATAGATTTGAAGTTAGTTTGAAAAATAGCTTTTTGATGAAAAATAGGGAATGCGCTGAAGGAAGACTTGATTTTAGAGACAAATTGCTTTGTATACGATTCCTGGCAACTCATTTCTTTTTAGTCCGAAGTAGTTATAAAAAAATTCCATTTCCATTGAAAAGATTGAATCAATGGTAAATTAAGTATTAGTTATATAATAATAAACCAAAATCAAAGCGATATCATAAATGTAGAGCTTTTTTCCCTTATTTCTATTCATTTTAAAGTCAAAGAGAAAATTCCTCTATTATTTAATCAGAGTTGGGATTATCAAAAGTTTTCAATTACTACTATTGATAAAGTTTGAAGTGTTTGAAAAGCTATCTAATAAGGGAATCAAATTCATGAAATAAATTGAGGAATTAGTTGAATGTCATTTATTTAGGTTATATTGAGTTATATTGAGTTATTACAAACAAATCAATGACAAGTGCGGTCTCCCGGTTACCAATGATACCAATGATCCATTAATTTGATATCACAGAAAAAGATGCGGCAATTTTGATGGACTCCATGCTGTTTATGAAACCCGATTAAGTTCGGTCTTCAACGCTAGATCGAAAAGAGTGACACAAACATATAGTCAGGTCCTTATACTCACATCTGCATTAGCATTAAGTTTGATTGCGTCGATTTTCCAGTTATTCTGTTATTACATATGAAGAATTACTTTAGCGGCGAATTGTGTTGAGCAGAGCAGCTGTGCTCTCATGTGCTCTCACAGTATGCTTCGTCACCACTACTCATACAAAGCTAATTTACCTGAAATTTTGCCGTTGATCAAAATTGAGAACAAAGTCGCGTATCAAAGCTTTCCATTTAAAGCTAGTTTATGGCACACTATATTCTGATACTATACTGAATATTGCGCTCTGTGTTGGAAAACATTGTGAAAACATCAATAGAGTTCAATGGGTGGGTTAGCCCTCAACCATTATAAACTTGAATAGTACGGACCAAAGTTTTTTCTATGTTTGGGAGAAATATTGGGAGAACAAATATTTTGTTGTAATATATCATTTACGCTTTCTTGCAAAATACAAGCAATTTTTTGCTATCCCTATATTTCTATTCAACAAACCTCACGAGTGAGTGATGTCCAATACATACTCTATGAGAGTGTTATTCAAACTTTTACGATCTTAATAATATCTGTTCTGATGACCACATTTTTTTAATACAAGTAAATCAAATTTACTATTTTTTAACAACTTTCTGCTCAAGTTTTTTTGGCTTACAGTGTGTTCATTAAAATGCTAATAAATGCCAAATAATGTAATTGAAGTTATAATCAATTGAGTCAGAGATTATCTTATTTTCTATTATATTTTTGATCAAAGATTGAAAAAAATTGACTTCAAATATTAAAGTTATTTTTAATGAATAACTATTTATTTAAAATTATTTGCTATGAAATTAATTTGGGAACAGAATAATAGATGTTCTGAAATGAAAGCAATAAATAATTTAAAGCTCATGAAAAAAAATCAATTCACAATGATTTGCATTACAATCGAAATTTATTTGACACTATCTATTGATCATTTAGAAGATATAGAATTTAAAGAGAAATGAATTTTAATAGCAATTTTGAGTCTCATATTGTTCATAGTGTTACTAAACCTAAAAAATGTTTCACTAAACCTAAAGGGCTTTATCTGAATCAAAGTTTACACAATAAAAGTTACTTTTCGAGGTATAAAAAGATTTGAGGCGTGTTTAGATAGTGAGAAGGATGATATCGTGCGTGACCTCTTTGCCATTGCTGTCATTTTGAAATAATGGTTTCAAATACTTTATGTCAAAAATTAAAAGCGCAACATTTTTTAGATTTTGTTGTAGTAAAACTTTTATTTTTTATTAAAATCTTATGAATAAAGAGATAATGAATAGAGTGTTGTGTTGAGCGATAGGCAATCGTTGCCACAAAAGCATGGGATCACATATTGTCAATGTTCTGCCCATCGATTTTCTTCACATTTGATTTTAAACCGCTGGAAGAATAAATTGAAAGTGTAATAAAGGGGCATAAAGTAACTCATATAATGTACTGTTGAGATCAAAGGCGAACCGCTTTTAAATTCACGTATTGGGAATTAATTTGAAATTCTAGACATACATTCTGTACATTCTCTACTATTTCTATAATAATGTGCAATACGTTATGCTATAGATATTATGCTTAAATTACTAAATACTTTAAACAAGCTTTAACTTCAATTTTTTTTCACTGCGGATATTTGAAATTTTGCACTATTTTAAATGAGATTCACTGTAGTGTACACTCAGTTTCTAATACAGTTTCAATTTCTAACACACTTTCAATTTCTAACACACTTTCAATTGCTTCGGATATATAGGAATAAGGGCTCAAAATATTAGATTTGCATTTTTAAAAAAACTTACTCACAAGTACTCACTCAGAGTGTTTAGTAGATGTTTGGCTTGGTTTGCATGCAAGAAATTCACTCTTAGGAAAATTAGTTGCAGATGTAAATGAACAGAAGAGAAAAATAGAGCTCAAAATATATTATTTTGAATATTAGTCTAAAACTGTTTTGTATGTTTAGTGTGTTTTGTATGTTTTCCCCGTCTCTGTTGGTTTGACAGTCACAAAAAGTGTAGTCAACATTCAATTTTTAGATGCGGAACTTCGCCATTCCCGTCAACTCAATTGCAAGGCATGTCTGATATGATGCAAAGGCAGCACATTTAAAAATATGTCATTTTTGGCTAGTGTTGAAAGTTGTTGAATAGTTTCACTGATAGACGGGTGGATTTCAAGTTGTGAGACGATAGGGAAGATGTCAAATTAAAACTCATGCGTGAGGGCGTTAGCTTTGAATTCTTTGTTGTAATCACTTTCAAGCATTTTTAAAAAGAGACAATGGTTTCAATGGTTTCAATGGTTTCATTCTCTCATTCTCTCTCAAAGATTTAAATTGAGCTCTTGTCTCATTTATGCATTATTAAAGATATAAAGTTGTGCAAAAGGGAAATGATGGCCACCACCAGTCCATCAACTATGATGGCTAATGAGTCAAGTCGGTGAAGGACAAGAAAAGTATGTTCGTTCTTCTTATACTAATATCACAATTTGAGTCGTTCTTGAGGGGAATCGCATCAAACAAATTATAAGCTTTGCTTCTCTCTACTCGCACAGTATTTATATCATTATTGACTCGTCATTACTTTTCCTGACATTAAATGCCTGCATAAATGACTCGCATTATAATAACAATTTTTTTTTTGGAATGCATTTCTTATTTAATAGCAATACTAAATTGCAATACAAACTAATTTTATAGTTATAAAGAAATTAATGCTCAAAATATCGAAATCCATTTGAAAGAAAACATCAATTTATTGGGAAACAAAAAATTGAGAATATTTTCATAAAAGATTTCCATATTGTTTATAAAACTATTGATATTTGTATTATTATTATTTTGAAACATTTATTGGCATAAATGTATAAATTCGTATTTATTCATTCAATTATTGCGAAAAGTATTGTATAAAAAAAAAGTGGAAAATAAAACTTTGTTCAAAGAAAGGCAGTGGGTTTTAGTTGAGTTGGTTGTGATGAATTTTTATCACTATCATTAAGGCGTTTTATGAATTCCTCCCCAGGAACTCGTCAAGTCCTTTGGAGCGCATTCGCCGATATATTCAAGAGAGAATACTCCTGAATACTCCTGAGTTGTTTAACGTCAAGAAATAAAAAAGCACTGCACCATAACAGACATTCTATTGAAATGGGATAAAGGGTGTGTGGAGGCGGACAGGGGCGGAGGTTTCTGCTCCTGAAATAAGTGTAATGTCATTAAAATTTCTTTAATATATGGATATGTGAAACTTTCATCAAAATGTTATTTGGACTTATATGAAAATCATACTCTATTTTACATTAATGTCACACGTATTCAAACTCGCTTTTATCTCCTTTTTTACTTCAAATTTGATGCGTCAATACATCCAAACGGCTGTTCATTTTTACTTAAAATTAATTTTAATTATAAACCTATTTGTTATAATAAAATTTGAGACACACTCCTTCTAATACAATAACTGTCACCGTTGCGAATCAATATGACATTTGTTAATAGAATAGTTAATAGAATGGCTAATGAACCAAATAAGACAAACTCTATTCTATGTCAAGTTATTGGCACAAGTTATTGAAGTCTTTAAGTTTAACTTTATGTTTTTAGGGCTAATTAATCAAAGCTAAACAAATAAGTTTATTAGTTTGGTTTTCACGCATTTTTGATTATCTAAATAATAATTAAAAGTGTTGCGGCTTTATTTTGAACTGCCATCAAAATGATTACTGTCATGACTGACTTCAAGAATCAATGAAAATATTTCTTTTCAAATATGCTTCAGAAGTCCAATAGCAAAGTATTGTCAAAAGATAGCTATTACTATAGCTATTACTATAGCTATTACTTGCGTCCGATATTATTTTAGTGAAAAAAATAATGTCAGTATTTTTGTCACAGAATAACTGCTGTCACAAAAACATAGATTTAATCTTATATACAGTGTGTATAAAGCATTGTATAGTTTTTATGGTATATATTCGAAAACAATTGAACGAATTCACATGGAATGGCGTCCAAATGTCTCCTGTCTGCCGCATCTAATGATTTCTAGTAAATTACATGAGTTGGTCTGAGAGAATACTGAGAAAAATAAACCTATATTATAGTTAATGTTATGTATATATATTATATGAGGTTACAAATAAAGTATCGTATATTAACTCATATTAAGCACATTCGCGAAAAAGCTATTCTATTCGTTGAAATAAAAAAAGCAAAGAGAAAATTTTTCTATAAAGCCTCGACTAAATTGCCAAAAAATCTCGAAATGATGAACAGCGCTAAGCCTAAAATGTCGTCACTGATGATCGTATTGCATGCAAACAATGGTAAGCATCCGGGAGCAGTTGCTTTTGGTCGCAAAATACTGTAAAGAGTGTCTCTCTCTCCTTCTCTCTCTCTCTCCTTCTCTCTCTCTCTCTCTCTCTCTCTCTC
>JAQIWZ010001586.1:0-11398 GCA_034697245.1 Malaconothrus monodactylus
AAAAAATTGAGCATATATTAAGACTTAAGAAAAATGACTCTCGAATAGAGATTCGAGACTAAACAGCCAGGACTACAAAAAATACCTCTATTGAAGAAAAAAAAACAAATCGAGGCAACTCGAACACTACTTTAAACTCTAATGTGTTTCCTTGTGCTACTCGAATACAATATTGCGCCAGAAAGCTTTATAACCTTTTCAAATTTTTTCTTCTTTTTTCATATGCAGTATATGTTCACGTCTTTACGTTGAATTGTGAATACAGTGTAGATTTTTCCCCTTAAAAACATTTGATTATTATCATGAATGCCATGTTTTGTTGAATGAATTCTTTTATCTACTGTTTTAATATTGTAGTCTCGTCTGTACTTAAGAGTAATCAACTAATGTTTTTAACCATTTTTTATTAAAGTTTAACTATTCCTCAGTCATTACTTAAGTTTTGTTAATCTTATTCTAGAGAATTAGAGAACTATTCATTTTTCTTTCTCATCAGTTAATAGTTTTATAACTCTATTCCGTTCCCTTTTTTTCAAAGCAAAACATAATGTGCAGAAGTTTAATCATAATCATATTGTTAATAATATAATAATGTAGAGAACTGCATATTTTCCACTCTTTATTATATCGATCGGACAGAATTATATGAGAATCCGTACGATTAGAAGAGAGCGCAAACTCATCTCAGAAATGCGCTCTCCAACTAAATCAGCAGTACCTCAAATGTAAGGCAAACACATTTAATGTTTTTGTCGTCGTTGAGACTTGAAAGTGCTTTCGAGGGAACTTTGAGAACATTATGAGAAGTTGAAAAGTATGAACTATTTTTCAATCTATTTTGAAGTTTCTGAAAAACAGAATGCATAGAAAGCATTGTTTAGTTGTGAGAGCTTTTCTTATGTCAAAAGCAAATAATATTCATCAACAACTATTTTAGAGCTAAATATCAAATGGCTTTTGCGATATACTTACACCGCGATAACTTCCAACCTGAAGAACCATTGATTCTTGACAAGAATATCAACAGCGATTCGAGTATTAACTTTACTTTTGTTGATTTTGTGCCTTCAGTGGTGAAGCGATCGGGAACTGCAATACCTCAATGTGAAGTGGAATACCATACTTTCAGGTCTGAATTAGGAATTATTTCAAAATGTTTTAACTCTAATATATTTGAACTGAGTTTTTAATCTGAAACAAAAATTCAATTCATAATATTTTGGAGACACTAATGCAACAGGAATAGGTTAAATGCCATCAGAAATTATTTTAGCTTCTTTTTTAATTCAGTTGCATAGCAACTGTCGAAGTTCTTTAATATTACAATTACTATTAATGAGAGAAAAATTACTTTTACGTTCAATTTTTAAATTAAGCATAAACTTTATGGTAATTCATTTGTTTAGTGTAATGATCGAAACCGCTAATGAATGGCTCCAAAGAAATATCGAATGGGAAGTTGTCAACTGCGAAACAGTGATTCTTCTCTATAAATACAATGATACGGGAAATTATAATGAATTGAGACCTAATGATTGCTGTTTTTATATATACGGATCTGAAAAGAATAATGTGTTGAAGGCATTGCGGTAACCAAAATCATATACTATTCAAATACTATTCATATACTATTCAAATATTATTCATATACTATTCAAATACTATTCAAATACTCTCCACTTTGAACTTTCATTTAATTTTATCTTTCATTAAATTTTGTTTCATAGATTATGGCTCAGGAGAAGAGAATTCAGCAGCAAAAATGAGATCTGCGAATGTCAGGTCTTGAGGTAAAAAAAGCACACATTAATTTTTGATCACTAAACAATTCAATTTTAACCAAAATTCCAGTCGAAAAACATATTTTATAACAAAACAAATTATTGAGCGAAGCTTTTTATCATAATGTCATTTTAGTTACCAGTGCTTATGGCTATGCCCTCTAATAGTTTAATATAATTATCGAATACTCGAAGTTCTTTTCTATCATTTATAACTCCATTTCAACATTTATTAATCTGTAAAGAATTTTGGAATTTTATTCAAAAAAAAATTTACTCAAAAATGTTGAATTTTATCTTTTAAAGCAAACGTTTATCATAATTTATAGAGCATTGAGTTCAGTAGTAATAATGAATGAGCGTCAGACTATTATTGCAATAAATATAAGAAATGAATAATTTTAGCGCTCTTTGTGAATAATACAATTGATGGCTCAGAACTCAATTCGATGCAATTCGCTAAGCCTTTTGATGCATTTCGACCATTCCTATTGAGCTGTTGATGACATTAAAGTATTCAAAATCAAATAAAATTCCGACTTTATTTTTATGTTCTTGAAGTGCGTTTTGACAATAATCTGATGTGAATGTCAAATATTTTATAAAAATACTGAAGTCAAAAGATAATCAGTCAAACTCTTGCTTATTGAATATTATATTGCTTTGTGAGGTGTGATTTCAAAATAACTTTATTCTTGTTTGAGGTGTTTTCTAATTCAACGCTTCAAATTCAAAAACAAGAGTTTTATTTTGAAAGTTAAGAACTTATTATCTTTAGTTGGATTCAATACTGGAATGAATAGGATTTCGTAAAAATGAAAGTTTGTATTTTCTTAAAGAACTTAAAAAATAGTGAAGATTTTTTAAAAACTCATATTTATTGTTTATAAAATTTTTTCTAATTTTTCAACACGAATAATATAATTGATTTGTTTGATGAAAGTGTTTTCACTCTGTATGTCAAAAGACACTCATTTATGTTATTGTTTTCGTAAACATATGCTTTTGTTCATTAATCGATGTTTGGAATTAATTATTATTGCTATTATTGCTATAATTAGCATAATAAATGCACAAAAATCGATAAATTAATTAAAAGAAAGGAAAAATTATGTGTATTTCGAAGAATAGATTATTTATTTCTCTGACTTAAATGATACATCACGTTATATAATATACTCAATTTTAATCAAGTTCTTCACGTTTTATGAGATAATATTTTATTATTACAATTAAACTCTCTCTCAAAAAAATCAATTATAAATAATTGTTTCGATTCAACGATAAAATCATTTTTTCAGAGAATCAATTGAAGATAAGACTATCGTAATTAAAAATATGGAAAAATAAAACCTTGAATATCAATTGAATTATTGTTTTTTTAGAACTGTATCTCTAGTGTATTCGCTTTTATTCTATTTTCATTTTCACATTCACTTAATTAGAAGAGCAAAAAAGTGCACTTAATTGAAAGATCTATTATTGAAGTCGTAAAATAACTGAATTTCATTTGAATTGATCAAAATTTATGATGAATTTCTGATTTAGATGAAAATTGGTCCAAACTATTCACATATATTTAAAGAGATCAAAGAGTTCTTGAAAAAACTATTCACTTTCATTTTACTGAGAATCTGAAATTTAATTTTTTTGATAAGCAAAAAATTTGATGGAAATTTTGAAGTTTACAATTTCTGGCCTAATAATCATTTAAGACTATTTCAAGTTTATACATTACTTTTTATAACAGAACGACTAACTGAACTAAGTTTCCAAGATTTGAATTGTTTGCATTGAGATTTGATTGTTTAGAAAATAAGCAAAACTTATTCCTGTATTAAGATATAGAATATGGGCTCAATCTGCGTATTCAAACTCTTTGCAAGCAATGGTATGCGTGTAAACAATGTTTTGTGAACCTTTTCTCATAAACTTAGAGATAATGAGATTTCATTATTAACATTCTATGACTATATTTTTGGAGATTTCAATTAAAAATTTACTATTAAACTGAAAAGCAAATACTTTTTGTACTTCTAGTGCATTTAAATATTTGAACTTTTCTTGAATTTTTCAATTAAAATTACATTCCAATAATTGCTCTTAAGCCAAGTCAATAAATGAAATTAACTAAAATTATTTGTTAAAAACTTAATTGATATAAATTAATTTTTACACTATGTTATAAATGACAACTCACCAAAATGAGAGCTATTCTCAAAACTTATGAGATTAGTTACATTTGATATGTTATTGTAGTTAATAATGTTGAACATCTGAATTGACACAAAGAATTTATCAGAGAGAATAAATCCTTAATAGAAAGAAAGTATTTGAGATACCAATGACTCTCTTGGCTTCTCAAACACTTTAACATTTAAAAACTAGAGCTTCACTTCCTTATTGTTCAGATCACTTGGAATTGAAGTTATCGTTAAATTTCATTTTTATGTTGAAAATTGTTTGCTTTATTATTTGATTCTAAACTTTTTTGTTAAAGTCAAAAAATAATAAATTTCAAGTTTCTTTGAGTATTTGCAAATTTAAGTTGAAGTTTTTAGAAGAACTTTAGCATTAAATTCTATTAACAAAATTAAAGATGAATTCTCAGAAAGAAAAAATTTTTTTCTAAAAGTATAAGCAGTTTTTTCTTTGACTGAACAATAAATTTAAGTAATTCATTAATCAATCTTAATGTTCATTATAATGATTTTTTGAGTTATTATAAGAAAAGTTATTATTTGTTGTGTAACTTTTCAGAAAGTAATGATAATCTCGATTCTTATGAAATGATATTTTCAATGTCTGTCATTTGAGCCAATATTTTGAATCACGTAAAGTCTTTAGACAATTTCAGTTATGGCCTTAAAAGCTTTTAAATTAGAGTTGGTGTTAAACGCATTAAATTGTCGGAAAAAATTTATCTTAAACTTGAAATTTGATAAGTTCTCTTCATTATCATTACTATGAAGCTCAATGAAAGACATACGAGAACAAGAAGCACATAAGTACTTATTTTGAGAAACATAAATATTAAAATAAGTGGTCGTTATTCTTACTTTCTAGAGTTTCTATTTTGAGACCCAAAATCTTTTATACCATTATTTCGACCAGTCTTTTGACTTTATTCTTCCTTACAAAAGAAAGAATATATAACTTATTTGTTATTACACTTCTTTAATTAATTATTCAAATGCTTAAAATTGTTATTAAGAAACATTAATCTAACAGTATCTATAAATATTGTTATATTGAATGCTTTTTTAAACCATTCGATAACATGTTATCAGTTATGTTTTCAAAGAGCAAATCATTTTTAGATTGAATCCATTAATATTGACTGTTTTGAAGTTTTTCAAATCAAAATCTATTAGACTTCTAGACTTAAATTTTTGATTCGGCACTTTCGAGAGTCTCGAATGATTTCTATCTGGATAGAGAGTTGGAATTCCCGAAAGATATCGAGAATCTTGAATTCTCGTACCGAAAACTAATTCTAATCCTCATTCAAGTTATACTTTACTCTGAAGTGCATTATATTTCTGATTATAATAATATTTTGATTAAAATAATTCTATTATTTCATTCTATTATTTTCATTCATTTATTTATCAGTTCATGAATTCATTTATTCAAATGTTGAGCCCATGTATAGCAAACCTCACACTGTTGTCAAAAATGAAAGGCAATCATTCTGTATGAGATGCGCATAAATCGATTGACAAATTTTAATGTGTCCCTAAAGTTTTGCTCTTTTAGATTCTATGCTAAAGAGTACTCGTGGGATATTCGCTTCAAATTTTCGTTCAATTCAAAAAATATAAAAAAAAATTTAAAAAATACAGACCGCTATCAATCATTCGTGAAAATTTATTGAATTTTATTGCTTTAAGTTTGTATTCGAATTTCATTCGTAACTATAGTATTAAAACAAATTTTTTAGAATAAAAGTTTCATTGTATCAACACTTGTGTGAATTCTTTTGAGATGTAAGAATATATCGCTGTATAAACATATGTTTTATTTAACAGAAAAGTTTTCTATTTAACTTTCAAATAAATAATATTTTTTGTATTCAGTAGATAAACAACTTTCTGAATCAAAAAATAAGTTGAAAGTAAAATAGAAAGTAATAACAGTTGACTTTAATTGAAAAGACTTGAGATTTTTACAAAAATAAACTTTTGGACTCAATAGAATTAAAATATAATCGACTCATTTTCCTAAACTATTTTCTCATTAAAATTATGCGATCATTTTTTCGTTCTGAAAAATATATATTGACATGTTATGCAAAAGTAGGTCTATTCTCCTCAAACTTTCTCATGATTTCAAGTTTGACCTGAACATGACCGCATATTTCTCAATAATTGATATACTTTCACATTTAGATTATAGGTTAATACTAGTAATTCCTGTAGTTATAATACAAAGTTAGATAACAAGGCAAAAGTTGGGTCTCAAGTTTTTTTTGAATATCATGTCAAATGTGATATTTCAAAATAATTGAAATTGATTGATAATTTTATAAAAAAACAAACAAACGAATAGTAAAGTAAACGAGAACGAAATTTCATTTGATAGTTTGATTCACTTATTCATACACTAAATCAAACTTCAAAATATTTTTCCTCAAATGAAATTTTATGGAATAAAATGATTTACATTGAAAGTCAGGATAAAAGTTGGAGTAATTTTCAAAGTAAGGCTTAAATACTTTAAGTCTTTATCCATTTAAGTTAATTCCTGTGAGTTTAGAGAAATTTAGATTTGGAAAGTAGAAAACTGCAAAATTTAAATGAATTTCCTCTAAACTTACAAAGATTTCTGTTCGATGCCGACAACGAATATTATTATAAAAACTAAATATTCCGTATTTAAATAAAGTTGCAATAAATCCTTGAATATCTTTCTTTTCAATATCTTTTTCAAAAAAATAGCAAATTTAATTTACATTTTTAAAAATGTAAATTTAATTTAACTTATTGGCCAATTCTTAGAAGTTTGTTGTAATTTGTGAAAAAGCTTAAATTTAGAAGAGAACTACAGTTTTGTTCACTTCATTGATTTCAAAAATACTGTAAAATGCATTATTCAATTTTAAGTCCTTTTATTCAAGTTTTAACCAAATTGAGCTTAAAACAAATTCATTTATAAAGATTACAGTCTAATCACTTTTGACCAACATTACAAATGAATGCAAAGTCTACTCTGTATTCTAATAAACAAATCATTCCAACCAAATAAAATATAGATAAATAAAGTTTCTTTAATGAACAGCTTTGTTAATGAGTTTTGAAACTCATAATTTTAATATTTGAGTTTTTAGTATTTTGCAAAAATTTTATTCAAAAAAAAATTTTGTTTAATAAATGACATTTATTTAAAGCAAAGATTAGTCAAAACATTCGAAAAGCAACTAATTTTAGGTAAATTTCTCAGCATGAAGTATTTTATTTTCAGATTGTTTTCCTTTCAATTGGGGAATAAATGTATGTAATTTGATCAAAATGAGAAATAATTTTAATGCATAAAAGCTGACTCTTTTGTTTCATTGATTCAATTTCACTGAAAATGAACTAATGCTAAAAATTACTTAATAAAAGTGATTACATCTTCGGAAGAAAAATAATGAAAAACAAAGTTTTCCCTTTAAATCAATTATCCTTTTCTAACTCTAAAGTGAATCACTTTTTTGTATTTTAAGAAATCTAAGAATAAAAAACGAATGACACAACTATCCAATTAGCAAAATGTAGAAATTGTAATGAGACAAAAATCAATACTTTTACTACAATTCAAAAGCGAATGCAAATTTCCTCAATTATTGAATGCCGTTTAGCTCTAATTGAATGTCATTGTATTATTTAATTAATTGTGCAGTACTTCAAAATATTTAGGTTCGCTAAAAGTAACATTTCAAGAGCTAATTTATAGTTAATCAAGGAATAAAAAATTGTCGCTCTTTTGCCCTCAAATTTCGAATCGAGTCATCCATCATTTTATTCATCAAAATATTTATTTTGAATTTAAATTTGGGTTTGACTCTTACGAGTTGTTAGTAAAGTTCTTATTACTGCATATTATACTTTAGGTTTATGATTTTCTGAAAATACTGTTTATTAGTAGCGATCAATTTTAAACCAATAGTTTGATATCTTATTAAAAATAATCAATTAATTAATTAACTTAAAATTTTGAAGATTCAAATAAAAGTATATTTATTGTTATTATTCTTAATTAATTTATAAATCAAAATTGAAGTGTATATTCCAAAAATAGGGTTTGCAATAGACTATTATATAAATACTTGAAGGCTCGCATTGAAAAAAAATAATGAATTTTAAGACTAAGCTATAGTTATTTATAGAACTTTATTAAAAACGATGTTAAAGCATAGTATTGACTGTTTTTAGCTCTTAATATAGTAAAGTTATTTCAATTTGCAAATTGAAAAAGCAGAATGTGGGCTAATCTGAATTATTGATGAAGAACAAAACCCAAGCATCCAATGCTGGCTGAATGCAAATAATGATCATCAAACTGATTAAAAGCTTAAATATCAAGTTTTGAATCTCATGAATTAGTTATCATTTCAATAGATTTCGATTGAAAAAAGTTATAATATCTATAGTATTCCAAATTTACTTTAATTAAAGTTTATTTATTTATTTTTTCGCAGTCATATTGATTTGATTCCCGAAACAAGAGATGATGTTGATTTTTCTGGTTCTAAATTTGAGAAACTCGACGATATTATCAATAGAATGAACGCAACAATAAAATCAGGCGGACTCGAAGGAAAAATTATTACAATTGAAAGCCTTCAATACGACGCATCTAATGATTGGAAAATAGATACAGAAGCATCACTTTCTTCTCTTTCAACAAAAAATGTCTTTATTTTAAGAATTTTCTATGAGTTGGGATTGCCGTCAGATGAAGAAATTGGTGAGAATTTCAACTTTGTTTTATTCAATTTCATATTTCTTTTATGTATTATTTTATTCTTTAAAGTGACACTTTCATAATTAACTCAACTTTTTGTTAGAAAATGATATCAAATATATGAAAATCATTTCTCTCTCTCTCTCTCGTGTAAAAATTTTGTCCTGAAAACTACACCTATATTTTTGCGACATTTGATTTATTGAAAACTCTTTAGGTTCTTATTTTTGTTCTTTTCTTTAACTTACCAGAAATCATAGTTTCAAATAAGAGTCAACTATTATATTGTAACTTTTTGTAGTTTCTTCTTTTCAATTTATAACTCAATTTTATTGAAAACTTGTTCGAAAACTAAAGTAGATGTAAATTATTATAATTAGAAAATAGGCGAAACATAAATAAAAGGCCCAAAGTGTCATTCAATCAAATGTGATGTTGCGAAAAATTAATAATCAAATTATTGCATGACATCAAACAAATTGAGAGAAAAAATGACTTCTGAAGTAAAATTATGACTATAATTGCATTGAAATTTTTTACCATAATTTGATTAACTCTATGAAAACAATTAGGAATCGCTGACTTTGCTCCACAATTGATATCTCGCGGAACATTCTTCAAGAGACCAAAGTTTGAACCTTTTGATAAAGTGATTCAAAGGGCTTCGCGTTGGCTCAGAGAGAATCCTCAACTTAATTTCCGGAACGCACAATCGATTGATATAAAGATGAAATCTCGTAAGTTATTCTGTGTGTCTCGATGTGTATTAATGTGTAGTTAATTACATATTATTCTATGGTAGAGTTTAGTTTACTTTCTTTCAACAATATTCCAGATTTTACACTTGCGTTACTTTCTGAAATATAGAGACAAAATTGTGTGATTTATTTTTTATATGAAGAAAACCTTATGTTCAGTTATTTTTTCATAAAATATTTTCGTGTACTTTGAGTCGGACTGACATTTAGTGATAGGCAACCAAATTATGTGCTCATAAAGCATTAAATGAATGTGTGCGCAATCATAATGTATAATGAAGATTAGCTCTTAATTATTATTTCGAGTAATTTTAGGTTTCAAATATTCTTGTTTCTATTTAATTCATATCAAAGAACACTTTAAATGCAAATAATTTTGAATAAGAATCACTCGTAAATAATTTAATTCAATTTTATTAATGAGGGAATACTTGACCAAAGCTGAAAAAATAATATATTAATGCAATTTATATTAATTCAAGCCATTTAACTGATAAGAAAAAAAATCCAATCGATAAAAATGTCAAATATTCTGTAAATTTTAATATAAATTCCATTTACCATAAGTTTTATCAATAATTCAAAATTTTATTATTTCACAACTTTATTATTTGAGATACACTCTCTTCTGTTTCTGTTTATTTGTTTCAACATTTTGAGGATTTAGTTCTCTTTTGTTAAATTCATTTTTATCTTTTTCATGAAAATCTTCTTCCCTTTTTATGTCTTTATCTTAATTTGGCCACAAATAACTCAAACTCAAACTTATTTTTATCTCCAGCTTTGGTCTAAAGACTTAATGACAAAACTTAATGACCATAGAATCAAGTTTTAGTTTCAAGATTCTTAAAGAGTCTAATGTTTATTCGAGATTTACTTAAATTGTATAAAGACTTTTCAGAACTTTTTTATTATAATATGAACTATTCCTTAATTCATTTGCATATATTTGAAACAAAATTAACTTCAATTAAAATTCACGAATAATAAACGAATTCATGATAAATAAATGTTAATTTGACAAAATCCTCTCTTAATATTCATTCTAAAGTTATAAATTATAAAACATTTCGAACTTAATCCCTCAAATTTTTTTCTATTTTTAAAGTAAACTCAGTTAATACACGTTTGATGGCATTCACAGAACATGGAGATTACATAAGAATATTTCGTTTGACATATACAAAACCACTGACACAAGAAGTTGAAGAGCCGGGCGCTGCCATTCCTCAGCCATCACCTGTCTATTTATCAACCAAATTATTCCTGCCTTATAAAAAGAGTGACACCATTTCTGACATCAAACAAAGACTTTCCGATTGGGTTAATCAATACTTAGGTATTTAAATAGTTCTTTTATCTAGTTTTATAAGCAAAAAATTATACAAAGTTTTTCTAATTTTATCTTTATTAACATTTTATCATTCCTAAGATTCATATCTTGTGAATTTTGCTTTGCTTAACAAATTATACTTTAGTCTAAGAAAGTTTAACAAATCCTCTTTATAACATCCGACCGACAATCGGAAGAGTTGAGTCTGAGTCCTGCCTGTGGTCTGAAAACTTAGCTTTCAATTGAAAAACATTTCAAGCTTTACTTCTAAAATGCAGACTTTTCTTTAGTATAACAAATAGTGAAATACAATTTAATAAATTTGCGTTTCACTCAATCTTTCACTTATTATTAAAGACACAAAGTTCAGGTAAAATAAAATCCATAATTAGGTTGGTAAACTGGTAATAAAAACTTCATTTTTTGGGAACATATTTTGGTAAATGAAAAATACATTTCATTCAAATTTCGTCATTTTTAAACAAAAATTGGTTATAGTTGATGACATTATACATTTCTATGTTGGTTTCAGTTAAGTTTTGCCGGCGATCGGTTAGAATTCGTTTATAAACAGAAAA
>JAQIWZ010001587.1:0-11398 GCA_034697245.1 Malaconothrus monodactylus
GAAAGTTTCAAAACAGGGCGCCCCCTATATTGAGGCAGACACGCCCACTCCAAAAAATTTGAGCCACGCCCACCGAACTTTTTTGCATATTTTAATATTTGATGTGCTGATTATAAATATGAAAGAATTTTTTCATTATCTCTTACAGCGGCAGAGTTATGAATTTTTAAATATATAATACTTTGAAAATTCATAGCTTCGCCCCTGTAAGAGATAATTGGTTGAATACATTTCTTATAAATGACATCCTATAAGTTTCAATGAAAAGTTGTGTTTTATTTATTTAATTTTAATTTAATTATTTAAAACTCTTCAATCCTGATCACGATTAACAGAAATTAAACTCTTTATTGAAAGTAGGCTTTAACGCATTGCTATCACTGCTATATAGCGATAAACGGATTTTTAAAAATATTTATTTATAAAATTTAATTAAATATATATTATTTACTATTTGTAAAGAGTTGATAAAATTCTTATTGTGCGGATTAAGTTAAGTTTGACTGCAAAACTTCTATTTGAACAGTTAGTGCTATTTTTAGCAGAAAAAATATTTAAAATAAAAAAAATTTCTTTTAAATTGTGAACCATTTAATGATTAGCATTTTTAAATACAACATTTTATTACATTTTACCAAAAAGAGAAGCTAATCAGCGCGGCTAACAATTTAACCATAAACCCAGCTTATAGTAGACCAATTTCCTCAACAGCGCAGCTCAAAAATCAATTCTTCTGAGCTGCGCTTATGGAAGCTTGAGCTTAGCTTGAGCTTAGCTTGTAGCACAAGGTTTTGAACAGAAGGTCGAAGAGATTTCGAAATGCCTTTATTGCATGAAAAAAAATTTTTCCAAGAGTTAAAAGTTTTTTTGAATAGTTAACTGTTAAAAAAGTTTGGAATCAGCTGAATTTCACGCTAAACAATAAAACCATTTATTGTTAATACTCAGAATCTTTTGAATGATAATTTTGCAGTCCACAAATGTTAACGAATTAGCCATATATCTAATATTATTTTATGACAAAAATACTGAACTTAAATGTACGAAAATAGTAGTATCTTTATGCAAAAACATTTATTTTTATTGTTTACTAATAATTTATTTGGTTCTATACTTGCAATGATGATATAATAACAAATACTTATTACCTTAAAGCTAAATGCAAAGTTTTTCGAGTTATAGAGTTAGTTACGGTTTCTGAGTTATTTATTAAAAAATTTTTCCAATTTTTAATACAGACTTTTTAAAGCAGTTATATAAACAAGTTAACAATAAATTCAAGATAAATTAGTTTTCAATCTCTATTTGTACTCAAATCGATATATAATTTTTCTGCAAGAAATTTAAAAATGAATGATTCTTTATTAACAGTAATTCTTATTAATAATATTAGTTTTTTCTTTAATTTTACTTAAAACACAATGAAAACTACAATATTGTGTTTGTTATTTGTTAAAATAGATTTTTTGTTTCAATAATTTTTGTTTCAATATTTTGTTTTCGATAACATTCCAAAGTGGCGTTTTATGCATAAGTGGTTACATCGATGAGAACACTGCTAAAACTATATCTTACATATAATAAAACCAATAAAAATAATAAATGCAGTCGAATCTGACTTCATATTTTAAATAACTTACTAATAATCACTTATAATTAGTCAAACCTAATGAGAAAAATCTTGAAATTATATCAAATTTGAGAATTTATGAATTCTAATAAAAAACTTTTGTGTTGATCCGCACCTAAAAATTTTTCCCTTTATAAGCATATAAGTTATGATAAGCAGTATTTATACGTTGAAATTCTTAGTTCTTGATTTGTTTGAAAACTTATTTCCGAGAAGTCTTGCAATAGTCCGTCAAAATAATAATAATGCAAAAAAAGAAAGATAAGCGACTCATTAGACAAACAATTTAAGACCAGTCGTTGAAAAGAAGGCTATGGATTCAGAATAATTATAATTTTATATTAGGTTTTGATGAATAGTTAATTAGAAGAGTATGTATTAACTCATTCCTCATTCAGATTAAAATCAAATTTTATTCATTGTATCTAAATTTATAAAATTGAACTTTTTGGATATCAATTCAAATGCAGAGTAATTTTCATTTTTGTTGATTTAGGATATTATTCATAAATTCATTGATATTTATTAAACGACTTGTACTTTGAATATTGCGCATAAAAAGTGATTCATTTTTTCTTATCACATAAATAAGCATTATTTGAATCGCTCTCTCATAAAGATTAAGAGAATTAAGTTTATCTCTATTTATTTTACTCTCTGTTTACCTGTATTTTGCTTCAAAAATAATTCAAAAGGTTAGTAATTTTTTTAGGTAATAACTTTTGACTCTCGGATTCCTGTTTAGATTTTTTTTCAACATTTCACTAATAATGCATCAAAAATAGAAAAGTTGAGTAATTTTTTAAATTAAAATTTTCGAAACTTTTGCACGAAATTCAAATCAGTTTTGAAAATCACGTTTCAATCATATGCGGAATGAATTTCAGTACAAGAAATTAACTAAAAATTTTTTTCTTATTGAAACAAATCATATATTTTTAATGTAGAAAAAAATAGGGGAAAAATTAAAAGTCAAAGACATTCTGATTCAGTTGCCTGTAGTGCACAGTTGTCATTGAATCAATAATTAGCATTTCAAATCTGTATAATTAAGAGATAAGAAGTATGTCTTTCATAAGTCTACTCATTGAGACGATATCCTCGACATTGAGACTAGTTTTTTATGAAACCTTTATTTTTTAATCAAAAATATCAGTGAAATCGTTATTACACTTAAATTCCATAAAACTATTTCCTCAAATCGAAAATGAAAAGTTTCATTTTATTTTCGATTAATAACTTCGATCATAAAATCGTGTTTTTAATATCAATTAATTGCATAACTTTATGCGAGGTATTCAACAAAAAAAGTAAAATCAAAGTAACCGTAAAAATAAATTGAAAGTTATAATCGATTATAATCTGTAGAACTGTAAACTCTTTTTAAACCATAAATAAAATGTTTCACTCGTAAAGTATTCAATAATGTAATTGATATTTAAAACCAAAATTTTACAATCGTGTGCAAACAATCGATGCTTTTGTAAATAAGTGGATAAATATTTAAGACTTTTACTTAGATTTCAAAAAATCAAATTAAAAGCAAAACTGAAAGTAAAGCAAATTTTTTTTAAAAAGTTAAAGAAAGCAAAATGAAAAACATGGGAAGAGACCCAACACTAAATAAAACTAAACTAAGAATTGAAAGAACCTTTTTTCAAATCTAAAAGAAGAGAACATTTTTTTCCAAAATAAATTTCTGAACGACTCTAAAAAGTGTTAGGCTATAAACTTCGGACTCCGAATGAATACGAATTCCGGACTAAATAATGAGGTAATTATTAAATATTTTTAAACTAAAGTTGATTTTGAGGAAAATTTAGTTTTAATTTTGAAAACTTTTGAATTATTTTATTTTTAGGAATCGATAAGATTTTTGTTCTTTTTCTGCGAACAAAAATTTGATGTCAGAAACGAAGCGATCGATCATTTCATTAATCACTTGAACCAGAAATTAATCTGTAATTTGTGTCCTAAAAGCGGAAAATTCGTTGAACTTCAAAATCACAACAAAATGCACTTTGAATTTATTCAAAATAGAGCCAAACAATGGGTCGAAAAGTTTTTGTCTTCAAATAATTGTGAGCTATTGTTAGAATTGAAGAACGAACTCAACAATAATTTAGTCGAAGACAAGAAAGCATTTGAAGAGAAACTAAAGACAACTTTAAACTATTATCCGAAAGAGTGGTTTCAGTGCAAACTTTGCCGTCAAATGAAAGCTCAAAAAGTCGTTTGCTCTCAAGAAATAGACACAAATCATATTCGAGAGCGTGAAAAGGATCTGGTATTGTATTTATTCGGAAGACTTTTACGATAAACGAAATTGATTTATTCCAGTTTTTGACGAATTCATTCATGTCATGTTAGACAATTAGAGAAACATTTCGTAACTTATTAAAGACTATTCGTTTGAATATTACTATATTTTTTGTATTATAATCATAATTATATCAAAACATTCAATTAAAATGTTTTTGCATTGAAAACAATTGATTCAATTTATTTTTTCCATTTATATAAGAGATCAATTTTTAGCATATTTTTGCTAATTTTGTATTGAAAAACACAATTTTATTAAAAAGCCAAATAATAATCATTATTTGAAGCGCTTTCGTAAGGATAATAAGATTTAGGTTAACTCTATTTAATTAACTCTCTATTTATTAAGCCTCAGAATTAACTCAAAAAGTTTGGGTATTTTGTAGAGAATACAGTAGTTTTTGACATATAATCTCGAATTCCTGTTAAAATTTTTTTCAACATTTAACTAATGATTCATTAAAAATAGAAAAGTTGAGTAATTTTTAAAATAAAATTAATGACTGAATAATTTTTAAGAAAAACTATTGCAATTAATTTAAATCAGTTTTGAAAATCGCACTTCAATACTATGCGGAATGAATTTTCAATACCAGAAATTAATCAAAATTTTTTCATATTTAAATAAATCCTATCTTTTTTTATATACACTTAAAATAAAAAAGGAGGAAAAAAATCAAAAAAGTCAAAGACATTCCGATTCAGTTTCCTGTAGTGCACAGTTGTCATTGAATTAATGATTAGTATTTCATATCTGTATGATTAAGAGATAAAAAAATATGTGTTACATAAGTCTACGCATTGAGACGATATCCTCGACATTGAGACTACTTTTTATGAAACACTTTTCTAATTGAGAGCATTAGTAAGCAATGCATAACTTTTCCTTAAGTCTGAAGTAGAAAAAATTGAACATCTTTTTTGAAATTTGATCATAAAATCACGTTATAAATAACAATTAATTGCATAAATTTAGATTTAGATAACCTTTGGCTATATCTTATTAATTAATGAAAAGTGATTATCAAAAAAATTTTCGGGATTTATTAGTTTTGCACAATTTAATTAATTAATTAAAGTTTTTTACACGAATTTTTTTCAAAAGTTATAAAGATTTTGTTTTCTATATATTTCAAAAAATACTTTATAGCAGGCCTTCGCAAACATTGCTCGAGGGGCTTAATTTTGGGGCTCGTCATAGCTTTTTAATTTTAGAAACTTTTCTCTTTTTTCTCTTAAACATTTGAAAAATACGGAAATATTAATATAAAGTATTAAGAAATTTCTCGAAAAATTCAAAGTCTGTAAAATTGTTGGCTCGCGGCTCAAAATTTTTTTCTCAAAAATTTGACTCTCGCAAGAAAAAAGTATGCAAAGGTCTGCTTTATATGAAACAAAAATCCTTGTAATAGCTTTTCATATAAATAAAAAATACTTACAAAATAATTCTTAAGTTTTTTTAAATGTTGCAAATTTTCGTTTTTAGAATTTTTAATCCTTTCCTTCCCGAACAGTGTTGTCAAGAGTTGTCATTCTGTCTGCTTTTAATTCAAGGATAAGATATAAATCAGAGCTACTCTCTTATTAAGCTAACTATTATGCAATTCAAAAAGGATTAATTTAAAGTTTTAAAAAATTGAGGCGTTGCACGTCTTCCTACCTTTTCTAAATAATTTTTTATACGATTAAGATTTGAAGATTAAAGTTTCTCAATGTCTGGTGAGTTACAAGAGTTCCTTAATTGATTTGGTCAATAAAATAGATTAAATCTCTTGAGAACAGATGTTCTGCTGAAGAGTTTTCAAGGATTTTTTTCGAGGAAGTATATAAACTCCTGTTGAAAATGATCAAAATGTATAGTTTTTGAATTAATCATAAATTATCATTAGTTTATTTAAAACTTTTCACTCATTACCAGAAAAATGGTAAGTTTCAAGATTTTCAATATGTTGTTTACTTAACAAGAAATTTAAATAAAATAATTTTTTTTAACAAAGTTCTGAAAAGATTTTAAAAATTTTACACAATCTATTCTTATCCTTTATGATTAATTCCAGATTTCCAATACATTTAAAATTATTTTCTTGTTCCATAGATCGCATACTTGATCATCGCCTTAGCCGCCGCCTCAGCCACAGCTCAAGACTTCGTCGTAGCTAAAAAACAGTACGCAGGATATGGATATCCAACTGAAGTCATCGCTGAAGCCTATAAACGTCCTGCGGGTCCCATTTACTTCCAATCATACTTCTTGAAAGGCAAAGACTTATTGAACCACGAATTAGGACAGCATTTGGCTATCGCTCCACAAGCAGTTGCTGCCCAATACCCAGCAGTTGCTTCACAAATCGGTTATCAGCAAATCGCAGCTCTTGGAAAATATGCAGCCCAACCTGCAGTCTATGCACAGCCTCAAAATTTTGCAGCTTTTGAAAAAGTCTATCAGGAAAATATTGTTCCACAAGCTTTTGGTCAACAAGTTGTTGCTCAACAATTCGCAGATATCGCTCCACAAGTCGTTGCACAACGATATGGGGCCGCAGCTCTTGGAAAATATGCGATCGCACCACATGTTCGCACAGTCCAAGTCGAAGCTCAACCACAAGTAGCAGTTGGTTATCAAAAAGTAATTCGTGGACCAAATGTTGAGAAATATTCCGCTGAAGATCTCATCGCCGATTAAGTTTGTTTCTTAAACAACAACTTAATAAACTTTTAAATAATATCAAAAACTTTGCATTGAATTCAATCAATTTATAAAATAATTTCTAGTCTTTTACGAAGATTTTAGAAATCATGTATTTGCATAAAAATTAAAACTTAAATAATACAAAATATTAAAGTTCTTTAAAAACTGAATAGTTTTGAATAATACCCAATATTAAAATGAAGAAAAACTTTAATCGGAATTTGATGAGTATTTTAAATCTTTATATTCGAAACCCTTCATTATGAAAATAAGGAATCAAACATTGAAATTGAGACTTTTGAAAGTTTTCAGAGAATTCCCTATTTTTAGTGTAAATTTTTGAATGAAATTAAACTTTAGTATACCCAGTAATTTATAAAACTAATAAATCTAATGCTCGTATTTTATCTTCTATTTTGATAACATTTTTTGAGAGCATCAGAAAAACTCTTGACATTTAGATCAAAATACCTTTTATTCTATTAAACAAAAGTAGAACTATAGGAAGAAATACAGAAAAATGATTTATTAATAATTTGATGAAAAAAATATACGAAAATGATCTTTTTTCAAATTTTTAAAAATTGCTATTAATTTATCAAACGTTAAAAATAACTTTTGAAGTAATGAAAGGTATGATATTTTTTAAGCGTTTTCAAAAATCTAAAATTTAGATTAATTGCAGAAATTTTAATTATAATAAGTCTGTTTGTGGTTCTAATCAACTGTTATAGTGATTGTCCAGAACCAGAAACTATAGCTCCGTGTGTTTGCTCTCAAGAATCTAAAGATATTGAATGTTTCGGAGAAAGTGTCAAGTTATTAAAGTTGGATAAAATAGAAAATAAAACTTATAATACGCTTTATATTAAGGATACAAGTATTCCAGTCATCGAAACATTTGAAAATATTGATTTCGATCAAATAATTATACAAAATAATAGTAAACTCATTAGAATACATGAATATGCCTTCAAAAAAGAGCCCAAACTATTGCTTTGGATATCAAATAACCCAAAACTGGAAAGTTATTTAATTTTTAGATTTATTCGACTCTTAGAAACAACAGAAACTATAAAACTTACTGATAATCAAATAGATTCTATTCCTCCCAACCTTTTCAATGCTAAAAGTCAACTAAAATCCTTATCTGTTTCAAGAAATAATATTTCTTGGATTGAAAAAAATTCGTTCATTGAATTGAAAAAGTTGGTTGAGTTTGAATTAGATAACAATCATATCAATAAAATAGATGACTTTGGATTTAATTTTACGAGTGATGGAAACAGTGACAGAAAAATAAATATTTCATTAAATGATAATAAACTTAATGATCAAAGTTTTAAAAGCGAAGCATTTCCTGATAATAAACACATAACGCTTGACATAAACTTTCAAAATAATAACTTCACAAAAATCAAAGAACAAAGTTTTGGTTCATTAGTGGATAACAGAAAAAATCATTTAAGTTTTGCGAACAATCACATCAATTGTGATTGTGATATATTATGGATTTTGGAAAAGACTAATAAAACTTATGTTTCAGGCCTTGATTGTGATGAACAGAAGAAAAGTTTATTTGACTTAACAAAGTCTGATTTTAAATGTACAACAACTCCAACCACCAAATCAACAACTATTACAACAAAGATCACAACGAATCCTAACTTAACCATAACAAAAACTTTCTCAACAACCGCATCAACAACTCCAACAACAATGACTACAACTATTTCGAGCACAATTCTCACAACTTTGAGCACAACTACTCCAAAAACAAGTTCAACAAAATTGAAACTTAAATAATTTTAAATATTTAAAAATTTAAGTTCTTTAAAATCTGAATTGGTTTAAAAAATACTAAATTTCAAAATAAAGACAAACTTTACTCCGATTTTGATGTGTATTTCAAATATTTATTTTGAAGTCCCTTACGTCTGAAAATAAGGAATCAAACTTTTAAATTCATGGTGACTTTATTTCCTTTTATTATTAAAAATTTTTGAATGAAATGACGAAAAAATTGTGCTTTAATATAACCAGTAATTTATAAAACTAATAAACCAAATACTTATGTTTTATCTTTTCTTTTGATAAAATTTTTTAAGAACATCAGAACCTCTTGACATTTAGATCAAAATATATTTCATTTTATTGAATAAAAGTAAAACTATAAGTAGAAAAGACTAAATTTAATGTTAAAAAAATTTACCATTAATTGAATTTTTAAAATAAATGGTTTAAAATTTTCTTATTTACAAGTTTATCAAAAGTTTTAAAAAACTTACGCAATAATGAAAGGTATGATATTTTGTAAATATTTTCGAAAACTTAAAAATTTCGATACATTTCAGAAATATTAATAATAATAAATCTATTTGTGGTTCTGATCAACTGCTATGATGATTGTCCAGATAAAGAAGCCCTGATAGCTCCGTGTCATTGCTATCAAGACTCTAGAAATATTCAATGCTTTGGAGATAATGTGGAATCATTAAAGTTGGATAAATTAGAAAATCAATCATTTAAGACACTTTATATTCACGAAACAAATATTTCGGTTATCAATTCATTTGGAAATATCAATTTCGATCAAATAATTATACAAAATAATGATAAACTCAATGCAATGGATGAAAATGCGTTCATGAAAGGACCAAAAAAGTTGTTTTGGATATCAAATAATACTAAACTTGGTAATAATTTCATTTTTAAAGCAATTCAACACTTAGAGAGAACAGAAACTATAAAACTTACTGATAGTAATATAGTATCTATTCCTCCGAACCTTTTCAATGATAAAAGTCAAGTAAAATTATTTTCAGTTTCGAGGAATAAAATTTCTAAAATTGCTAAAAATACTTTTATTGGATTAAAAAATTTGATTGAAGTTCAATTAGATAACAATCAAATCAATAAAATAGATGACTTTGGATTTAATTTTACGATTGATGAAAACAGTGACAGAAAAATAATTATTTCACTTGGTGATAATAAACTTAATGATCTAAGTTTCACAAGTAATGCATTTCATGAAAATAAAAACATATCGCTTAATATAAACTTTCAAAATAATGACTTCACAAAAATGAAAAGAGAAATTTTTGGTCCATTAATTGAAAACAGAAAAAATCATTTAAACTTTGCGAACAATGATATGATTTGTGATTGCGATATATTATGGGTTTTGGATGAGACCAATGAAACTTATGTTTCAGGCATTGATTGTAATGAGCAGAAGAAAAGTTTATATCACTTAAAAAGGTCTGATTTGAAATGTTCATCGAGTCCTTCAACAACTCTCACAACATTGACCACAACTACTCCTAAAACAACTTCAACAAAAACTATCACAACAAAAGATATCCCAAAAACTACTGCTTCGACAGTCATAACAACTCAAACAAAAGTGCAAATCATAACCACTACAACTTCAACAACTTCAAAGTGTCCGCCTCTGGTTGACATCAATCCATGTACTTGTGATGAGAGCGCGCGCGGAATATTTTTACAATGTTTGGGTCAAAAAATAGATGACATAAACTTCAGTAAAATAGGACCTAAAATAAAAAGCAATTCTTTTAAATACGAATATATTAGGATTTCAGGCACAGGACTAACTTCTTTACCAAAGTTCGTCTTATCAAATGCTAATTTCAATAAAATATTGATAGAAGAAAATCAAAATTTGGAGCAAATCGATGACGAAGTGTTCGCCAAATCAAGAATCGAGAGCTTTATTGTTAGAAAAAATCCTAAACTATCCGATAGTAATATTTTTGATTTAGCGAAAAATTTAGATCCGTTTGAAGTTATACTTAGTAGTAATGCTCTCAAACAAATACCAGAAAATGCTTTTATAGCGGAAGAAAATCCTTCTAATGATAGACTGAATCATATTTCTCTCGACAACAATAAGATTAAAGTGATTACTTCTAATGCGTTTTCAGGTTTAAAAAACTTAAGCTATCTTTCACTCGATCACAATATGATCACAATTATAGAAGACTTTGGTTTAAAACTGTCAACAGTTTCAAGTGATCTAAAAATTCTGTTAAACAATAATAAATTGAATTCTTCGAGTTTTACATTGAGATCAATCGATATATCGGACAAAATTGAATTGCATTTTAATTTGGCCCAAAATGAGTTAACAGTTTTGAATGAAAATATTTTTAAGAAAATTATTAACAGAAATAAAGCGGAAGTGAATTTATTTGGAAATAATTTAACTGTGATTGTAATACGAAATGGCTTTTAAATGAGACCTTAAATAACAATGTTTTGAATGTTTTCTGTGAGAATCAAAAGAAAAGTTTGTTTGATCTGAAAGAAAGTGATTTGAATTGTCTTCAGTGCCCATCAGTTCAAGACATAAAGCCCTGTAATTGTGATCAGAATTTAATGAATATTCATTGCGATGGACTTGACATTAATGACCAATTGATTCAAAGTGTTGGCCCAAAAATTAAGCCTAACTTTATATCAGAATATAAGGCATTAGTCTTAGCGAGTACTAATATCAAAAAATTACCGAAATTTGTGTTCTTGAGCGCGAATTTCTCTCAAATCATAATTGAAGGCAACAAAAACTTAGTAGAAATCGATTCGCAAATACTTAACAAGAATAAAATAATTAGTTTAGAGATAATGAACAACAGAATTATGAATGATTCTAATGTTTACGAATTGGCTAAAAATTTAGAACCATTTGTTGTTAACTTCAGTCATAATGCTATTGAAGAGATACCAGAATT
>JAQIWZ010001588.1:0-11388 GCA_034697245.1 Malaconothrus monodactylus
AAAAATATGTCATTTCGTCGATTAGCAAAATATGTGACTGTTATCGGCATAAGCGGTGCTTCGGTTCATGTCTTACAACAAAATAATTGGTAAATAAGTTTGTTTTGAATGACATCTATTTATTTGTTTAACTATTTCTGTAAAATATTTTCCAAAAAGGGATATAAGAAATGTAGGACTCATTCGTTTCGGTCGCGCGGCTCTGACTGTGGGCTCAATTGCTGTCGACTATAAGCTATCAGTTTCAGGTTTGAAGGACTCTTCGGACGATACACTCGAGAAGTGGTCAAAAGTACACAAGAGATCGGCTGAACGTTTGTTAGACCTTTGCTGTACTAATGGAGGAGTCTTTATAAAAGTTGGTCAACATATCGGAGCTCTTGACTATTTGGTACCTCCAGAATATGTCACAACTCTTAAAGTACTTCATAGCAGAGCTCCGCGTTCTAGCATTCAAGACGTCAAACGAGTAATCATTTATTTATTAATTGTATTTTTATTTTCAAGATTTTAGTTGAGATTTGAGACAATTTATAAAATACAAGAAATTTATTTTACCTTAAACTTAATTTTTATGAGAAATAGCTTTTTCAAACTCTTTCCTTTAGAGTTACACCAAATATGATTTGTTTAAAACAATTTATCATTTTATATAAATTATTGCAAAACTTTTATATATTAAAAGAATATTAGAAATAATTTTTAGGTAATCAAAGAAGATATCGGCAAAGAATCAGATGAATTATTTAGTGATTTTGAAAGTGAGCCAATCGGCGCGGCATCACTGGCACAGGTCCATAAGGCGACCCTCAAAGATGGACGAATTGTTGCCATTAAAGTACAACATCCAAGAGTTAAACGACACAGTTATATAGATATGGCAACGATGGACTTCTTGGTTCACTTAATCGATAAAATATTTCCTGAATTCTCATTTTTATGGTTAGCAGAAGAGACGAAAAAGAATCTGCCGCTTGAGCTCGACTTTGTAAATGAAGGAAAAAATGCTGAACGATTAAAGAGAACTTTTGCCAAATTTTCGTGGCTTAAAATACCTGCTGTTTATTGGGAATTGTCTTCGCCCAGGATTTTGATGATGGAGTTCGTGAGCGGCGGAGAAGTGACTGATAGAAAATACATGAATAACAATAAAATAAGTTGTAGAGAAGTTTCTCATCGATTGGGTCTAATGTACAGCGAAATGATTTTCATTCAGGGCAACGTTCACTGCGATCCACATCCAGGAAATATTCTCATTCAAAAAAGATCTGATGGAAGTCCAGAGATTATTCTTCTGGATCACGGATTATATACTGTAATCATTTCCTTTTGCTGATTAATAATTTCCTACCAATTATTTAATTAATTTTTCATTATTCAGAAACTCTAAATTATTTTTATAATTTTGTTAATTTATATCAAATTATAGCAATTGACAGAACAGTTTAGACACCAATACAGCCGTATGTGGTTAGCGGTACTCAACGCTGATGTTGAAGAAATGAAACGTTGGGGCAAAGCTTTAGGTGTCGGCGATTTGTTTCCATTATTAGCCTGTATAATGACGGCTAAGCCTTGGAATGCAATTCAAAGAGGAATCGGCAAAAAAACTGACGATCAAACCAGAAAGAAAGAAGTATTTAATCAAAATATAATTTATTAGTTTTTTAATAACACTTTTTTTAATAGTCGGGAGAATTACGTAAATACGCGTCACAGTATTTGCACCAGATATCAGAAGTGTTGAGTCGAGTCGACCGACAAATGTTACTCGTTTTCAAAACTAACGACTTGTTGAGATCTATTGACTACGCGTTAGGAACAAGTGGCGAAAGGCGTTCACTCATAACGATGTCTCGATCTTGCATTCGAGCCGTCCATTCGGAAGAGTTGAGACACTGTCATAATTGGGTTCAAAGATTACACGTTCATATCGGGAGACATTGGCTCGAAACCAAACTATCATTTTATTCGTTTTATTTATGGTTATGTGGTTACATTTGGGGTCCACAATATTTGTAACATTTATTATAATTTAAATCATTTTTTATTATTAATATCTTTAATTTTAATCATTTCTATATATTATTGTTAGTACTATATATCAAATAAATTTGATTTTTATAGAATATTAATCTTATAAATTATATAAATTGTTTGTAAAAAGCGCTTCAATATTTTTAAAGAAAATTTTTATTTAAATAGTTTTGATATAGTTTTTTAGTATTAATGAATCTCATATTTGAGGCATAAAATTATGATTTGAGTCACATTTTACTGAAATCCTTAATCATTGATCATTTGATATCTAAAGTCTAAAATAATTTAAAGCTTTTTCGTTCAGTTATAAATTTAATTTGCTTTGAAATCAAAGCGAAATCTGATTTGAATAAATAAGTTAGAAATTTGCAAAATTTTGTAAAAATTAAATTAAAAAATAAGTAAATATTAAAAAAAAATTTTGGTCATTCAAAAATTAACGTAAAGCTTATCTAAAGTTAGGCAAAAGTGAATTCATGCTTTTAATTGGCTAATTATAAGCTATTTTATAGGACTATTTGGCGCAAGAGATCATAAATCTATCTTTTTTTAGAGTTGCGTAACTAAGTATGAATATTAATTGTCTTGTGCTATGACATTTTTTTTTACGAATTTAACAATAATTTTTGAACAAAATGACAAAATATTAAATTTTATTTCTTTGACCGAAATTGAGCAGGAAAATAGGTTATACTTAAAATTTTAATTTACCTAATATTTGAGAATGAAATGAGAAATTTGTTTGAATTAAACCAAATTAGTTCATTGAACTTCCACTTATCCTCTATTATCTGTTTAGTGTTTGCCGAATTCGTACTTAAAAGTTGATTTTCATCTATAAAGTTTTTAATTATTCACATCAATTATAAATTATTAAGAAATAGAAGAGTGAAAGTCCATTAAAAACTTTATAATACCGTATTTATATTTATAACACTTAAAAGTATAATTTTCTACTAATTAATTGAAATATTAAAAAAACTCATTTTCTTTTTTAATAATAAAATTAGTTCTCAACTCTAAATAAATTCTATGCCAATCAAATTGAAATGATATTCAAAAAAGTTCTTTATAAGGTATAGAACATACAAAACTGAACTCTATTTGCTCTCTAACTATTGTGACAAACATTTTGGAATTTAGAAAAAAAGCTCAAATGGCAAAACATATTTTAGTTTTATTGCTATCAGTGATGTGTTTGCTGTCAATTGTAATGTGTGGTCACATAAGTGATGATATTATAATAATTGGTGGCAAATATCCCAGTATTATAAAAGATGGAAAACACGGAAGTACTATCATTTTGGGAATGGGCCACAAACATGACTCTCATGATGACCACAATGACCACAATGACCACAATGAACACCATAACTTCAATCATTTAGGTTTCGGACACTTTTTTGGCCATCATTTCGGACACATTTTCGATTTAGGAAATCATTGGTGGGGAAGATAGTCATCAGAATTATGTCTTACTTTCTGTCATTTAGTGAAAGACTATCTCAAACTATTTTATGAGTTAATTAAAATGCATGTAATCATTCTTTTCATAATTCGCAAATTTTTTTCAAAATAATTTGTAAAAAAAATTTCTTTGAATATTAAGCAAAATAAATCATGAAATCATACGAATGAATGAAAATCTCTGATTATTTGTTTCAAGTATTTATTCAACTGTTGTATTAGTTGATAATAAATTATTAAAATATAATTATGAATAATAAGCGCATATTTTGGTTATATAAATAACAAAGTGAGGCATATATTGAGTCCTCATCAATAGTTTCAACACATTTTAGTGTCAAACAAATCAGTTAAGTCTTAGAATCGAATTAAATCGGAAGTACAAATATATATAGAGATGAATGTGAATAAAGTTATGATAAAATCATTTGTTATAATTATATTGATATTGAATAAAGTTTGGACTCTTATGAATGGGTCACAAATAAGTGAAACTAATTTCACAGTTCATAAAGAATCACTCTTTTGGCAAAGACCTGTCGTTCTTCTAATAGTTCCTCCAAATTATGTACCGATTAATGGAAACGGAAACCTTGGATTCAATGCTAACTTAAGACAACAAGGACTCAATCAGAGAAGAAATGCAGCGCTCGATAGCAATAGTAGGAGATTCAATAATAGAAGAAGCAATTGAGACAATAACTTGCACATCAAATAAATCATTCAATTATTTATAACTTTCTATTCATTTATGCAAAAGTTTTCAATTAAAAAGTAAACTTTTTGAGTAAAGCTCTCAATTAAACTTTCGAAATTAACTTTAAATTCATTATTAAATGAAAAAATTGATTTATAAATAATAAAAGTTTGGGAGAGCATTAATTTGTTGTTCTCAATCTTAAAAAAATGCCTCAATTATTGTTTGCGTTGAGTCGAGTCATAATAAAGTGATAATAAAGTTGAGTCTTGGGTCACATAAATCACATTAATCCCAATGAAGTATATATTTTACGTTCAATAAAATATGGCTCATATTTATTAAGTCAAAGTATTTATATTATTTTGAGCTCTTATTAAGTAATTCGTTCGTACGATTTAAGCTTAAAAAATAATTTGAATCTCAATATAAACATTAAATCTAAGAATTGAACAAAAAAAAAGTTAAGTTCAAATATATCTACAAAACGAACATTTATTTAATTACTTTTGAAAACTTTATTAAAGTTAAGGATTTGATGAAAACTAATATTTGGAAATATGAAAAATTAGTTGTATTTAAGTATTCATTAATTAATACGAACTTAATATTGAAATTAAAATAAACGTAATTTGAAGCAATTATACAAATTTGAATTTATTTTTTATATCAGTTATCAATAATTGAAATATAGTTTGAGTCCAACTCTTAAGAATTATTTACTTAAGTAAAGCCATTGAAAGATTGCATTGCATTCAAGAAAACAATACTAAATATTACGTCACTTTCATTTTGAAGTTCAAAAACAACTCATTTTCCGATTGCACTCAAAAGTCTTTCAAATGAGTTTTAAGAGCAAAACACTTTTCTCATAGCGATTATTTGGTACTATTTTATAAACAAAATTTCAGTCAAATCTAATGATTAGCAATATTTACAAAAATACCAAAACATTAGTTATAAATAGAATATTTTATTTTAAAAGACATTTAAATTTAAAGGTCTTTTAAATTAAAAACAATAAAACAAAAAGAGATAATAAATCGGTTTAATTGTGTTTTGAATTACTTTTTGTTGTCAAGACTTCAATAAATGATTACTTAATTGTAAATAAAATGTGAGTCAAATATATTTTATTGAACTAATAATTAATACAAAAAAATATTAAAACTTATATTTTTCTCATTGTTTTCATAAATCAATAAAAATATTAGATTTTTGTCAATAAATAATAAAATGGAAATCAATTCATCTCAAGAAATATTATTTTCGTCACAAAACTCAACGATTGATGAAAACAATGATTACTACCAGTTGTCGACTCAAGAAATCATTAATAATAGAACACAAGAAGCCATTAATGCCTCAAAATATTTGGAAGATTTGGAAATAAAGTCGAGTCAAGAATCAAACAAAGAAATTGTAAACAAAGAAATTAAAACTTCGAGTCAGTTATCGATTAATTATTAATTTATTTTTATGTTTCTATCAATCAATTAGTTTTGAGTCCAATTTTAGTCAAAAAACTCATTTCTTTCTTAATTTAGAGTTTTTTGTTTTGTTTTTTTTATTTCTATTTTAAATATAGGAAAAAGATTTTGATTTAAAAATTTTGAACACTTATTATTACGAATAATAATTAATAACTTAATTATAAATTATTAAAATTTATTTTCATTAATTGAATATTAATTTTGTTGATCAGAGCGGAAAAAATCCTCCAAAATAGAGACAAATGTTAAAGAAAAGAAAAAGAGGGGACGAAAAAAGAAAATAAGAACTGAAGATGAGATGGTCGAGCATTTGAAGGATAAGAAAGAGAAGAATAGATTAGCCGCTCAACGATTGAGGCAAAGAAAGTGCTATGAATTCCAAAAACATGAAACTGAAGTCGAAAGATATGAAGAACTCGTCAAAACTAAGAAAACATTTGCACAACATTTAAAGACAAAAGTCGATCAATTGAGAAATAGAATCAAAGCTATGATTCCTGAAAAAAGATTTGACTCTTGAGTCTTTCGGGACTTCATTAAAACTTGTTTCGCATTTAATATTGTTTGCAATCAAAGAGAAGAAAAATTTGTTAATATTATTATTATAATTATGGTTTCATTTGATTATGTTTTCAATTTTTCAAATCCAATCAATTTGTTCTTCTAAATCAATCGTAAATCAATATATTTTCTTGTAATTAACTAAAAGCAAATTATTGCTCATAATTATGTTTGTCTTTCTCTTTCTAATTGTCCTAAATGTCAAATTGTTTCTAATTTAAAATTCTATTCAGTATCTAATGCTTCAAATGCCATAATTAATCGAATAGAGTTTAGGACACTTTCTGTTTCAAATCAATAGGTTTTCGTTCATTACTCATTAATCTATTTTTTCAATAATTCATTTCATTATTTTATATTGTTTAGAAAAATGAACATCAATAGCAATTAATACTATTTTTGATTATTTTGCATGTTTTTGAAACCTTATGTTTCGTAATTGTTTTGCTTTTGATCAATAATTTTGAACTTCATTGTGATCTCCATTATTCTAATCATTGATTGTTTGGCTAATTGTTTAACTTTTTGTTCAAATGAGACAATGAATTACATTAATAATAATAATTATTATTACTATAAATATATTATGTGCCTTATTATTAGTGCATTACTTGTAATGATTAAAATCCTATTATTTCTATTCATTAAGTTTGTTGTATTGATTTTCAATTCAAATTTCATTCAATAAAATTATTAAAATTAAAAACTTCAGTTTTTTCTCATTTTTATCAAAATCAAAGTTCTTTTGATTTCTTTCGCATTTCTTTCGATTAAAAATTCATTCAATAAAACTCGATTTACTTAATTTCAAAATTTCGTTAAACTCTGATTTAGAATTTGAAGCCATTAAAGAAAATATTGACATAATTTAGGAGTGAGTGCGTTATTCATCAATTTTGATTACTTTTGAAAGCTCTCATAAAACTCTAAATATTACATCTCAAGAGTTCATTTGAGTGCCTATTTCTGGCTTAACATTAGAACTTTATTTTCAATCAAATTAACACAAACTCTGCTTTTAACTCATTCCCTCTTATCATAAATATGAATCTTTTAATTTATAAGCTATTGAATCATTCGGACAACAGATAAATTAGAAAACACTGAAATTCATTCAATTTTTTGAGAATCTGCTATGACTTTAAAGAATGCAATGAAATTCACTGTAAAGATACTCAATGTTTAGAGAGTTGAAAGATTGACAAATCGGTTACTTAAAAGTGGTATTGAAAAAACTTTAAGTATTAAAACTTAATTGGTTTTGATGTGAACCTAATATCTATATTATTTTTCACTCAAATTCACAATCTTACAGTAGTACAGATATTTTATTTCATACTTAGGCGTAGGTTATAAATGGATGTCAAGAGTCTAAACGAATTGAATGAAGCATTGGGTGCCAATAGTGAGATCTCAATAATTGATTCCTTAATGGATATTAACTGCAATAACAATAATTTTGGTAGAAATTTATTGCGTTCCCCATCATTGAAAAGTAATGGTTCGATTTTTTGTCGCATTTGTCATCAAAATGAAAGCTTTGAATTAAAATCAGATTTGATCTCTCCGTGTAATTGTTCTGGAAGTATGGCTAATGTTCATCAGCATTGTCTCCAAAGGTGGGCATCTATTGCATCGACAAGTGTTTGCGATATATGTGGTTTCAATTACAACTGTCGTCAAAAGTTTCCGTCAATACTAAAGGTGATACTTCTTTTAAAATAGTTTTGAAGAAATATTATTTTTATTTTGAACTTTAAGATATTAATGAATCTTAAAAAAAATTTGCCGATTTTAGTGGTTAAAAAGTATTACAATTGAGGAAGGATTCACTATTGAGTTAATAATAACACTACTGATGACAATATCCACACCTTTGATAATCTTCGCAACGATTTTGTCGACTCTCATTGAAGCGACAGATTCCACCAAAACATTGATTTATACTTTATGGTTAATTACGACATTTTCTTGGATACTATATTTCGTTATGCTTTATTGCACTGTTAGGTATTAAGTCAAAAATTAATCAAAAAAATAACTTTAACCAAACAATTATTTTTAAATAATTGAAATGATCTTAAATTTAAATGAAAAGGTTTTTGTGCCAGTCGTTTACGGAATGGAGACAAAAGAATAAGATAATTGAATTAGTTTTGGAACAAAACTTATTATCAAAAGATTGTGAAAATTACATATAATAGCAATTTATTTAATTTGTGTGATCTTTATTCAAAAAAGCAACCAATTGTTCATTTCATTTATTTTATATTTTGAAATTATTCTAAACTATAATTCTATTCATAGATTGTTTTCTAGTCATTTAATTACGTTTAAAAAGAAGAAAGTTTGCAATAATGTATTATAAGAAATAAAGATTTTATTATTATTATTCTTTTCTAACACTAACACTATAACTATTTGTTGTTTTATTTTAACAATACTTTAAAGCAAGTTCTAATAAATATATCATATTCTAAATCAAATAAAATATATAGAGAGAATAAGTTTAATAGAATTTTCCTTTAAAGAGAACTAAATATTAGACTTATATTGGAATTAGTATTTTATATATTTGACGATTAGGTCTTCGATTCGAAACCTCTCTCGTGATCACTTTTACGGCGTTGATCGGTTAGAGGTCGGGTCGAGTTTGTGTTCGATAGACTCACTTTGAAGTCAAATAATAAAAATCTAAAGATTTGATAATTGATTCATTTTATTACAGAATACATTTTTCATAATTATTATTATTGTGTTCTATTATAAAAATTTAGAGTAAAAATTTGCTAAAACTTAAGTAACGATCCTTTCGAATCGAATGCTCAAAATGTATAAAATTATATAAAAGAAACATTAAATTCATTATATACTAAATTAGAGAAATTAAATGTTAAACTTATATTACTTTCGATATACTTGTAATAAATACTATAGAAATGTATTTGAAAACATTTTAAATTATAGGTGAAGTTATACTAAGAATAAATTGATAATAATGTCGATAAATGGATTCTTTAAATAAAAAAGAATTATAGAATTGATTTCCGTTTCAATAAAATTGTTTGTCTAAACAAATAATTACAAACTCTTTGATAACTTGGATATTGAAAGTTTATAAATGCAAATGAAATGTAAAATGTGTTTCAATTGCTTTCAATCAAAATATGAAAAAATAAATAACTATTAATGCCTTAATTAACTTCTATCTCATGACTAACTTTTTAGGATTGCTTTGTTTACGCTTTTTAGACGAAGAAATTAAATGCAATTCATTAGTTGCAGTCCTATTATTACTGTCACTGTTATTATTATGAATATCGCAATTATTTGATTGAACACTTTCTTCGTCTAAAATGATAGCACCAATTGTTGATTTTGTTAAACAAATTGCATTCATATTTGGAGTACGTTTTCGATGTGTAATAAAATCTCTTCTCATATGAATGGGACGATTTCGGGCGTGAAGTTTGAAGTATAGACCACAAGCGTTACAAACTATGTTTCCGTTTGCGTTTCGACGCCATTCACTCGATTTTGTGACTCCACAATTAGTGCACTCGACGTCTCGCGATTTCTTCATATTTTAAGTTTAAATAAAAAAATTTTGAGCTCAAATAAATTATAGTTAGAGTTACGCGAAGCTTTAAATTTTTATAAAAACTGACTTTTTTGTTAAGAGAAGTGCAGTTATCGAGAGGTCTGTCTTCGCCATTAAGCTTACGATAGAGACCACAGGCATTGCATAAGTAATGCGAACCCAAATGATCGGCTGACAATCGCCTCCACTGTGAGGTCGAGTCAGTGCCACAATTGGCACACTCTCTGCTCTCATCTCTATTATGGATTTCGTCATAGATTAACGATGACTCGGATTTGAGTACAGAAATAGGTTCGCGAATGTATGACATACTCGACGATTGGGCTAATGATTGCTCTAATGGTACCTAATATTCAATTTAAATAATCATTAATTAATTTAAAACAATTTTAATTAGAGATATCTCGAAATTGTTTACATTTTGACGATTGTGTTCAACAGTTAGGGTCGAACTCAAAGTTTTTGACTTTTCATTTAATTTATTATTATTATTATGTCTTGAGTTTGATTTAATTTTACGTTTATTTGACTTATTTTTATTCAATGATTTGAAACAATTAGATATTTGTGTTAATTGTTGCGCACTTTCTGATTGAGTGGTTGTTGTATTTGTGGTGAGCTTTGAATATCTGTTACGAGGATATACGACATCTTTTCTCATTTGTAGCGGTCTTTCAATGCCATACAATTTATAGTAAAGACCGCACGCATTACAAGCCGTTCGCTTGTCTGCAGTTCTTCTCCACATCGAAGACGTAAAAGTTCCACAATTTGAACATTGCTTTGGAATCAGACACTAAACCATTCAATAATTCATTAATCATTAATAAACAAAAAAACTCTTTTGTAATAAATTAAAAGTTATGAAAAGTTTAAATTATTTGTAAAAACTTGAAATAAATTGTTCAGAATTGATATTCTTTAATATTGAAAAGATAAGAATTACATTTCGTTTTCTGTGAGAATTGGTACTATTGGGAGGTCTGTCCTCTCCGTTGTACTTCTTGTAGAGCCCGCACGCATTACATAAGTAAGAATTGGTGCCATTAGTCCTCCACTGACTCGTGGAATGTGTTCCGCAATTAACACATTCTCTTATCAATGAGTCATTCAAACAGTCATCAGATTCTTGTGACGACTCAACCATTTTGTGATCATTTTGTTCGTGAATCACTTCTTCGTCAGAATTGTTATCAATATATTGTTTGCAATACTTTTTATTGAGCGCTAAAACGTATTCTTCACTTCTATTGTCATAAATTTCAGCCATTTTTTGACATTATTTTAATGTTTAAACAAATAAAACAATTTTGAAATAAAAGACAATAATCTTTATATTCACATAAATAGCATATAATCATTAAATATAAAGATAGAAATAATTATTTAATTAATAGTAAAATCAAAGATAAGATCTATAATAAGGCGTGTATTTGACAAACATTTCAAATAAATTGATGTTTACTTTTGATCGTAAGTATCAGTCATTCGATCGCATAATAACTCACTTTTAATATAGAGGTTTTGTT
>JAQIWZ010001589.1:0-11385 GCA_034697245.1 Malaconothrus monodactylus
ATTTTATAACCCATCGAATCGATTATAATTTTTTTCTTCTTCTTCAAGTTATAGTCAAACATACATTAAGTATACAGACATCAAATTTCTAACACTAATTTCACTCTTTTTTAGTTTGTTAAATAAAAATAAATTTATTTATTTATTCAATTATTTGAAGACTCTATTGGACTATCTGTTGATTGTCAATTTTTTTAAGTACAAGAATTTCTTGTTTTTATCAACTATATCATCAATATTTTGATTTTTTTTAAAATCTCTTTCCATTGAGAAAGATTTATGTTATTATTATTGAATAATTGGATTCTTTAGATAACTTTCGATCTAATTATCAAATAGCTTAAAATTTTTTAAAATGTAACAAATTTTGCAAATGATATCAAATAAAACGATCTGAAAAATAATTAACTTTTCTTGAAGAAGAAAAACTAGAGCTTTGCATAACTACAACTTAAAAAAATTAAATCCATTCTTACACTAAATTTTCTTATTATTCTTATTATATGCAAGAAGTGAAATAAATTATAATAATAATAAGCAAATATTGGCCAAATCGCAGAATATTTAATTTTTTTTCACTAACAACAAGTATGAATAATGATTGGGTCACTTTCGTGTATAATGAGTATTGAATGCAAGGCATAAATAATAAGCCAAAAAATCACTGCCAATGAATGCATTTGAAATTAATAGTAAAGTAAAGAATGAATTTTTGAAAAACTACTTGAATTATGTTGAATATGTTAATACTTAATAATAATACATTACTAGCGTGTCAACAAACAAGAGGGGAGAGAGAGAGAGAGAGAGATAAAGAGAGGGAGAGTGAGCGAGAGAGAAAGTGAGCATAAAATGTTAAAAGTCAAAATCCGCGAATTAGGTTATCCTCATTTTTTCTCTTAAAAAGTTGTTATGTGTTAGTTCTTTCGTAAATGAAATGTGTGTCTGTGTTATGGTTCGGACATATAAACTTATTCAGCTAACAGATACATAGAGTTTATGCATAGATCTCAATTGCAATGACTTAATGCTAGTGCTCATACTTTCACCTAATGGAGAATATTGTGTGCCATGTATGAGCCTTTGGCTAACATTAACATTGCAACGTTTGCCCAAATTTCTCTTTTCTTTCTCATAAAAGAGCTTTAAGTCCGCGATTGCCTTAAGGCTATCAAAGCTGCGACCGAAACGTGAAGCCTAAAAGTGATCTTTACGTTATGCAATTGCGACCTACTGTAGAACACGTTGAATACAGACTCTATTGACTCAAATACTTGTAATTCTTATTATTCTCATTTGAAAGCAAATCAATCTCACTTTAAATAAACATTTAATCTTTTTAAAAAGAAAACTTTAAATTTAAGTCAAATTTTTTCAAAGGCTTGTTTGAATTTGAAGTTGGAGTAAATCTTGAGTAAGGCATGCATTCAATACACATAACTTTCTAGACATGATTACAATCTCTCATTAGGAGATAATTAAGGTTAGATAAGTTTGAAGAGATAATTAGAGATTAGAGAAAATAGATTGAATAAAATCAAATGTCTAAATGAAAAATTATTAATCAAGACTTAAATATGCGGTTTATTATTCAAAAAGTTTTCATTTTGGTAATTTTTTTTAACGAAATCGGTCTGTTTTATATTATAATTATGTTTTTTTGTGGGCCAAAAATCGTATATATGATGCTATAATACAAAAACTATTGAAAATGCAAGAGAGTGAGAGTGAGAGTGAGAATGAGAGAGAGAGGGAGAGAGAGAGACGCGAAACAGGCTTTTGGCACTAAATGAATCGGCACGACCTGAAAAGTCATTTCAAATAATAATAATAAAAATTGTTTTTTATGTTTATATAAAAAAGAAAAATATGACTGTATGTAAAGTTTAGTAAACACAAAAGGCTGCTGAGAATGAAATGTTACAGAATTGTGTCTTAAGCCTTGCAAACAAAACGGAATTATAGAAAGAAAATAGCTGTAAATAGGCTTATCTGACAAATAGCAATTCTAGTTTAATAACAATTCTAGTTTATTGCTTTAAAAAATTGTTTTTTACTTTTGTTTAGAAGTTGGGAATTAGTTGCACGAGAATAATTACATCAACGACACTGAACAAACGTGATTCGATGTTTACTATTGAGGTTTTTTCAAACATAGAAACATATGAAAGGACAGGATTGGAGTTAACTCATCGCCTAATACTTATGAGATAATAAATTACTGTTCAAAATGCATTGTACAGTAATTGCTGTGGAAAAGTTAGCAATTACTCGTCAATGATTGCATCGATGCGATGAAAAATTTTTTTGAGTTCTAGCTTTCTCTTTCAGTTCTACTTTCGAGTTCACTCTCAATCAGGTTTCAATGTGCGAGTATTTTGAATATTCAATTTCTGCCGTAGCCTTTTTCTTATTGTAATTATTAATTAACTTTTTTACACTTTGCAATAATAACTTATTATTATTAATAAAACTTGTTTTTAAGGTTTTATAATATATGAGTCACAAGAACTCAAATTCAACAATTAATAACTCTAAAAGTCGAACTAATATATAAAATGGGATTTTTCCAACTTAACTGTCAATGAAAAATTTTTTCTTAGTATTTAATTCGGTTATCAATCATATAAATTGTTTATGAAATGAATGTTTTATATCAAACTGTCTTTAATGAGCTATAAATAAAATCAATTTGATTAACATTTAAATATTGCTTCTGTGGAAAAGCATTGAAGTCTAAAATTATTAAACGTGCTTTACTATCACGTAATTTTAAATCCGGAATCAGTGGCGTATACTCTTTTCAAGTTTATGTCTAAAACCTTCCAGAGTTTTCTTCAGAAAAAATCCACATTAACTCACTTTAACCATAATTTAAAACTCAGTTTTAACCAAAATTGTTAAAACTTTTATTTTTTTGCTTTTCAAGTTTTACTTCAAAAGTTTGGAATAAAAAATAAGAAAAACAAAACGCCACTAAACATAACATTAACTAATAAGTCTATTCTTTATGATTTTTAAAAATACAAATGAAATAATAATTTGCAAATTCAATGAACAATTTTCCCATTGCTAGCACTTGATGCTAACTCGAGTGTCTTATAGTTTGATTGTAGACTTGAAGGACAAAAGCAACAAAAATATTATTTTTTTTATTTGAGAATAGGACAAGCAATTAAGTATAAAAATCAAGAAATAAACTGTGTGTTCGGTCGCCATAAATAATAATTGATTGATAAATGTATATTTAATGTATTGGAAGTACTTACGCATTCGGTTAACTAATTATTCAGAATTTATTATAAGCTTAAATTTGGCCCAAATATAAGAATTAAAACTAAATTTTTAAAATTCTGCTCTTTCTATTCTTTTAAAGCAGATTTATTAATTAAATTAGTTTTAAAAACACATTTATTTTTATTAGAAGAGTGTTTTAAGTCATGCTATTTCTCTCAACATTAATTAAAATCTTTTATTCAAATGGAAGCTCGTTTCGCATCAATACAAACCTATGCAATACTCAAAAAATTAATTGCAATTTCAGATAATTTTCTATAATTTATATTCAAAACTAGTTCAGAAAACTTGCATCAATTAAAGCAGTGGCAGATTTAAACGCGAATTTATCATAGTTTTGAATCTTCTCATTTATTTTTTGCAGTAAATTACGAGAAAAAATATGCTATAAAATGAAAAATATGACTGAAAATAAGACAAAGATGTTTACCAAAAACTAAAAATTTCTCACAGACTGAGAATTACATAAACTTATTGTGACTCTGAACTGATTTGCTATGATTTGGGAGAAAATAATGAATTATGTGTTTATTGCTCGCAATTAACTATCATTGATGCGAATCTTTTTAATTTAATTAATATAATTTATTGTGGGAGGAAAATAAAATCATAATTAACTACGTCCTTGTCTTTATTATAATGTTATTTACTTTTCTTTACGACAATTAAAGAGTCGATTCTTTTGAATCAAAGTTTTTTTTACTGTTCAATTGATTATAAAATAAATTCAGATGCGGTAAATGCTTTGAAATACTTGTCAATATTTGAATTTTACTGAAAAATAAAGTGATTATTTATAGCATAAAAATAGGTATAATACACAAGTTATCTTCGTTTTGAATTTCTGAATCATTTTTCAGAATGAGAAAACATGTTAATTATAACCGCACTTTACTATTATAATAACAGGATATTAAGTAATTTTGATAAATTAAAGAGCGTCACAAAACTGTGGTTTTGAATTTCACTCTTGTATTAATATAATGAATATTGACGTAAAAATCTCAAAAAAATAATAATGAAAATTAGAAGTACTGGACACTAAATTAGTTAAAATTGTTGCCAACAAAGTAAAACCCAAAGTGGATTTTTATTTCTCACACCTATTATTATTCAAATTTAAAATACGAAAACGACAGAATTTGCCCATTTTCTCATCGTAATAATTATTTTAGAAAATAATTTAATTACTTCAGACCCCATTTAGCGAACCTATTGGACCTATTAGTCATTTAAAAATATAATTTATCTTAATTTTGAGCCTTTCTATTGAGAATAATTAAAGAATAAAATGAAAGTTTAGATAGCATTAAAATTATTAAAAGAAATTACCGAAAAATTTTTTGAATATCACAAAAAATGAAACACAATTAATCTTTTTTAATTACAATACAGGTATATATTTCTTAATCAGTAAAAAACAAATAAAGTCTAAAATCTGTTCATATATTTTCTGTTTGTCATTACTTTATTCATTATTGAAGGCCTAAAATTATTTTTTTTTAGAATTGTTATGTAAGTCACTTGAAATCAGTTAATCTGTTAATCTGTTAATCCTGAAAAGCTCTGATATATTCATTGAATTTAATTCTTATACAGGTATGGAATTCATGAAGTTTATAACAAGTTCATGAGTTATTATCAAAAATTGAATTGAATGACTTATTCTATGTTCACCCACTTGTCAGTTAACGTATTTGGTGAACTAATTAACCCTTAATAAAATTGAAATTTGAGTTTAACATTAGTATTAAATTACGTGACTTTTCAATAAAAATTATTATATTAATCATAAAATCAAAATTACTTTCGTCTGGAGTTAGTTTTCAAATGAAAAATGTTTGAAATTTAAAAATGGTATTTAATGAGAACAAGTTTAAGATGAATTTCAAAGCTTGAAATATGAAAAATTCAAAAGTTTAGAAACATTTATTTGAAAGCTATTATAGTAACAAAAGATTTCTTAAAATTTGATAATTTATAGTTAAAGTGTAAAAAAGTTATAAAAACTTGTTATTTCTTTATTCCGAGAATGTAGTGAATTATTATTCTAGAAAAGATCGAATTTAATCTATTATTGCGACACAAATAAAATTCCCAACTTATTAGCAATAAATAGTGAAAGCACTTTCATTATATGTTTATTTGATGCATAACTCATGAATGATGGTCATTATGATGAGGGTTAGAGTCGATAATTTAATGGAACTGAATCAAGATAAATAATGTACTGGATTTTGATTTTTGATTAGATAACACTTTTAGAGAGCAATGCGAACACACGAACTTAATGAGGAGAGAGAGAGAGAGAATCAACACAGAGAATGAGAGATCGTCTTTCATCTTAATATTTTACTCATGATTATGATATATGAACAAAATCTATTTATCAAGTCATTTAAAAGTCATAAAAATGTGAAACTTCAATGCATTTACTTTAGCTGATTATGTATTGCGATAAAACAATTGTCGAAAGCTATTCAGATGAAGCATAAATTATTTTATTATCAGTGATTTGATGTGAATTTAGCGAAAACAAAATACAAACTAATCAAAAATTGAGATAACGGACGACAACAATTTTCATTTAATTAATTAGTTTTTTAGAATTAAAAATAATGAATAAATATTTGAACTATTTCTTAGTTACAAGTTTGAGGTCATATCATTATTTATATCAATTTATTCAATCTGAATATTCCTAACATATAAAGATAGTCTCCCCTAAACTTCGACCTAAACTTCTAACGTAAGTAAGCATTAAAAGAAAATCACAAAACAAAAAATGCCGATGGCTTTGATTCAAGAGTTTGGTATTTGCTTTAATATAAGTTGAGTTCAAATAAAACATATTCTCTGCATAGAATTTTAAATTTTTGAACAAGTTTTGAACAAGTCTTATATAAGACAACTCTAATAAAACACATTGAGTCAGCTCTCAAAAAGTTTACTTTTTTTTCAGTGGCGAAACCCCTCTTTAAAAACGAGTTCAATTTCAGGAGTTCACGAGAAAGTGAAAGTAAGAAAGTGGGACAAAATGCAAATCTATGACAGAGATTATAGTATAGAAATTGTAATGCAATGTAAGCCTGGATAATGTCTGGATAATGCTTATAGCGATTTCTCTCTTTTAGAGGTGAATTAGCCGTCAGCTCAATGTTTGGTTGTTTTGTGGGAGAGTTTCAGAACAAACGGCGACCTCAGAGCTCATAACATGATTACATAATCTCTCTCTCTCTCTCTTTCTCTCTCTCTCTCGTTACTGGTCTTCAATCGTTTCATAAGTTTTTTAAACTTAATAAATGAATTCATCGTATATTACTTTTCATTAAATAACAGGTAACCTCAAAAAAGTGGGCAAATTAACAATTTATGAGTTTAAAGGCCGCAAAGCGATTGTTGAAGTGTAAAATTATTGCTTTTCGATTTTGTTTGTTGTTAAGTCAGCAAAAGATGTAATTTTATGCTTAATCCGAAGCCAATTTTATTAAATACGGCAACGACTATAGCACTTATATCTCTAATTATGCATTAAATCAAGTCATAGATCATAAATTGTTTCGTCCCCTTTTGCTTAAAGTTAATTGAAGTCAACACAAAAAAGTTTAAGTCAAAAACTTTGAAAAGAAAAAGTGCAATAAAATTAAATATCATTTGACGAAACACTGAGAATATTCTAATAAGTGATTTCAAATAAATACAGAATAAGTTTATTGCAGACAATCCTTAAGAAAAAAAAATTGATTAATGAATTGCAAAGAAGTTAAGCATAACTTTGAAATATAAGTATTAGTTTCCCAACTATTTTATTAAATGAATATAAAGTAATTAATTCTTTATCGATATAAGAGGCCTTTGCCTCTCGATCTAAATTGATATTAGAATTTAGAGCCTTATTAAACAGCTTAAGAAAGCTTAAGAATGACACGATTAATATTTAAGTCAGATTAAAATTTTGAAAGTCTTTCAAATCGAAAGGATTATTTAATTATTTGCTTAATTTGTTTGACCGCTTAGATTATGGAAAATTATTTGAAAGGAAAACAACTTTCATTACTTGTAATGAATGATTTTCTAAGAATAAGTTTATGTAATGATATATTAATAATTCATTGTAAACACATGATGGAAAATAATTTGCATGATGTGAATAACAAAATAAGTTGCAAAAAGTTTCATAACAGGAGCGCTAATAAACTATAATAAAGTCTAGAAAACTAAATCAAATCTCAAATTCAAGATTTAAATTCAGGAGCAAATCATTGGTTTTTTTTAAAACAAGCAATTAGTAAATTATAATTCAAAATTTTTTGCATTCAAAAGCTTTTAGTACTTGAAGTAGTTTCTAAAATAGTTTATTAATTTAATTTATAAATTAAGTTACATTCTGTGAATTCAAATGAAACATAATTGATTTGAATTGGTTTTTTTCACCTAAAAATTTATCTCTACTTTTTATGATAAAAAGTCAAAAAGTCTACTAATATCGAGTTAGGCAAGGCTTTGATACTAGTATTGCAGGTTATTTAGCTTCAGACAGGGCTATATTCGTGCTTTGATGAATAGTTTTTCTCAGTAATTCTCTACATATATTTCATATTAAAATAGGAAAATCCAAACAGAGATTTGGGAAGTTTTTATGTAAGACATAATTTGATTTTTCTTTATACCGATTTTTTTACAAAAAAAAAAATTCAAATCGAAACCAAGTGTTAAGTCGAGTTGTAACTGAACTCTTTATCGCTTTATTAAAAAAACAATGTCATACATTCGGGAATTTATGTCTACAATTTAGAATTTTATCATTTAGACTACAATATAACCTGATTGTAATGCAATTATTGCAAATCATAAGATAATAGTGTTTACATATGATCTGATTTTGTCAAAATAAAAGTAATAATTCATTCAAATCATTTAAGATTATATAGTATTGGATAAGATTATAACAGAACACATTTTTTTCACGCATACCTAAGTATGGGTTTATTTTATAATTTTAATAAATTAAAGTATCTAAACGTCTATATTGATATCGAATTACTTCAATAAAAGTTATTTCAAAGAAAATAATGTGACAAACTTACGTTTTTTCTATAATTGATTCGTACTTCAGTTCTTCTTATTAGGAAAACCAAATAAAAGTCATAATAAATATTTAATTATTAGACGATGAAATGTTATTTTAATTGATATTAACTCCAAAAATACTTTAAAGGTTTTATGTGAAAGTTATCGAAATTTTTATTGATATATAAAAGAGTTAATTCGCTTGATTTAAGATTTAAATTATCTCTTCATAACTTCATTCTTCGAGTCCAATAAAAACTTTATTCTTCTTCCAAATCAATCGCTCATCTATTGCTGACTCTCAAGCTATCGATGACTTATTTCTTCAATAAATAGTTCATAAAAACTTATTAAACAGAGAAACAAAATTAATGTTCATTTCGATATATAAGTCAGAGTCAAATTGGATGCTATGCTTTCTGTCCTAAAAGCAACACTCGTTTTCTGTTCGTACGGAGAACAAGATGGAAAAGCAAAAGTTTTTTTTGAAGAAATAGTTGATGAGCAACTTTTTAGAAGTAGCACTAACTTTAACTATTTAAATATTTAGAGGTTAGCGTAATGTCACTTTAGGCAAAAGTTTGAACCGTTTCACTAAAATACTATCTAATATAAAAATATATTCTAAAAAACTTTCTTTTTCTCAAAAAACTTAATTGTGCTTTAGTTAAAGATTAGATCTGCGAAGACTTCCAAAACTCATTCAACAATGATTTGGTAGTTAGCGTTTCACTTTCACCGGTTGGAAATTAAGCAATGATTTAGTATAGAAAAAGTCTTAAGCTATAAGAAAAGAAAAGGTTGCACCAAAAAGTCGGCTTTACGTCATTTAAACAAACGCGTAAATGTATGTCTCGACAGACATTCGCTCTTAGTTGTATTACGTCACATTGGAAAATATAAAAGTGAAATTTATATTAAACTCACTGTAAAAACTGTTTTCCAAAAGTTTGACTCCGAGAAAAACAGTATTAAAAACAAATTATGCAAAATTGCTATTTTTACTCTTCAGTCCACGAAAAAACATCGGGGATTGAAATCGTTTTCGAGAGACTGGTACCACTTTAAACCGATCCTAAGGCCAATAATTTTCCAAAAAACCAACCCATTAAACCGTTTAGACTACATTTGATATCATAATACACCTCTCAGTTATTAATTAATTCAGCGAAAAACCCTAAAAAATACGAATTAAATGTTTTGATCCTCTTATCACTTCTAATCATTAGGTTTCTGTTTATTTGATCCTTCAGTTCCAAAGAACTAAACTTTTTCTTGAAAAAAATTCTGATTTCTCTAGTAGAATAATAGTTTGTGAAATCCATAAAAAATTTTGAAACTCATCAAATATAAAATAAAATAATAGTTTTATTTTAGCTTTAAAATTATTGACATTAAACTTCGTAATAAACTTTAATTGTTGTAAACATAAAAAATTGATTCAATTGAATCATCCCTTCATGATCGAAATGTTTTGAAACAATCTGATAACAAAATAAAAGCTTATACGCAGTACAGTTAGGTCTCGATTTTGGCAAATTGTCTGTTCAACAGAATTTGAAATCGACAAAATCAAACTTTTCTATTGTTCTGTACCGTTTAACTGATCATTTTAAGACTTGAGTTCTCTATTTTTTTCTTCATTTAATATCAATAATTGTAGATAAAAGAGGATTTTTAAGTCTAATCACAAGTATTGGTAAGACTTGTTTTCGAAAAAATAGATAACTTTATTACAAGTCTGAATAGTGTATATGCTTTTAATAGATAAAACTCACGAAAGTTACAGAGACTTGAAAATGATATTAAAGGTGCAGCTAAACTATTAAAAGGTTTATAAACCTATACTTTAAGATAAAATATTATGTTTCATTTTCTTGTAATTGGGATTCTAAATAATTTTATTGGTATTTATAGCCATGTCATTGACATAAACCATAAAATTATGTCTATTTCTATGTATATTGTGATGAAAAGTTTTATTTACAAAAATAAAATCTTTATTAAATAACATGAAATTTTTATCAGTCATATCATATAACATATATTTATGACTACATTTGATTGCAATTATATTTCATTAAATTGAAAGTTAAGAATACCAGACAGCCAACTATAAGAATTGATCTTTTGTCAAAGCTATAGTTCATTCAGAAATGAATCATTTTTAATAAAAAGAGCTATTTTTATCTTTATGTTCAATGAAATGTTCGATACTATGAAACAATAGCTCATTATTAACTTTGCATTTATTTAATTAATTTAAAGCAATATTAAAAACAGTAATAATAATACTCTATAAACAATTTTTTTAAAAGGGTTTATTAACCTCTCATTAATTATTATGGTTTTCATTTACGAAATCAGAATATTTTCATTTAGTAAATGAGATCTAATGCTTTCCATTACTCTTTTAAATGAATATTGAACTAACTTTTTATTAAATAATTTGAGAAAAGGAAATAAACAGAAGAGTTTATGAAACTATAATCTTTCGTATAAGTTGCCTTCAGAATGACGTTTATATCAAACTCATTTATTATTAAAATCAAGTTTATGTGTAAGATTCTAATTATTATCTCTATGAATACTGAAAAAAATAAAACGAGTTCATAAGAAATAAATAAAGTTTAATGAACTGATAGATCTAATATTTGATACATTTATTATTCTTTACTCGGCATTCCCTCCATTCGTAATTAACATTCAAAACCTAATTGAATATTTATGATCTTAATATATAGTTTTCAATGTAATCGTGTTATTAAAAAAAGAAGTTTTTCAATTTTTTAGCACAATTGAATACAGAGTGTATTAAAAACTTAATGAAAACAACATTTTATATCTTCAACTTTTTTTAACGAGTGGATCAGATTTTATAAGATTTGAAAGTTTCAAATGACTATTACGCAAAAGTTGTCTGTTTGTGAGTTATAAGTATTTTTTTCTCAAGTGTCAAATAATTCTTCTCTAGTATTAAAGGTTTACAAACAAGAGTTTCGAAATCAATTTTCATAC
>JAQIWZ010001590.1:0-11384 GCA_034697245.1 Malaconothrus monodactylus
TTTGAGTGTCCTTCAAAAATAGTTTAAGATTTGATTGGTTAATGTCTAATCAAATGGCAGCACAATTGGCAACAGTTCAATCACTAATAAATTAGTTTTTTTCTCGACAATAATTATAGATTTCATCCACAACTTTTCAGTTCAATTGAAGAAATTAGGGCTAAATTAGAATACTTAACAAATCACTCATTAAAAGTTTGATAAATAGTTCCATTGGTTGGATCTTTTGAGACACATTTTTAGAATCACTATTTGTATGCCTTAATAGTTGAACAAATCAAAAAATAGTACCTGTAGTGACAGCGAAAGTAAAGTAATGCACTTTAAAGAGCATCAAAACATCATCATATATCTTATTTTACGATATGACGTGTTTTAACCTTCCAAAAGCACTTTCTGATATGCCATCAATAAATTTTGGAGCTACGAGGGTTTTGCATTGAAGAAACATTCAATAATATCGATCCAAAAGTCTATTAAAATAATCTTAAGATATAGATGAGAGAGAGAGAGAGAGAGCTCATAATTTTATAAAGCTCTCAAATTCTATTAATCATATTTTTTTCTACCGGAAAATATTTTTAAAATTCCATTCGAGTGACTTTTGAAAGAATTATTCTCATAACTTCGTTTCTATTGAACAATCTTCTGATTAATGTTAATGTATTCAAATTTTTGGTATCAGAGAATTCAAAAATGGCTTGAATTTGTGTAATCCAAAAAATTTATAATTTTGTTGAAATTGTTTTAATTAATAATAGAGTCTAATGTTTTATTAAGCGTTTTTGAACCATTCATTATTAGTTGAGATTAAATAAATAAAAATCTTCGACTCTGTGTTAAAAGTAGTTCAAACAATATTTGAGAAAATAATAATAAAGTCAATAAAATCGACTTAAATTTATATAAATTATTCTGTTGTTAAAGTGGTTGGATGAAAATAAACTGACGAGTTTAATCTAAGTGGCGAAATTTGATGTCTAGTTCTGGAATGGTATGTTTGCACAAAATGATTGGTATGAACTTATTCTGTGCATGCAATTTGTTGCATCTGTTATTTTCTCAGAATAATTAAATTACAAGTTTACAGACTTGCTCATAGTAAAAATTCCTTAAAGACTCGATTATGCATGTTTTTAAAGACCATAACTTTGAAATACTCTATGAAAGGTTAATAATTTGAGGGAATTTATAGCTTATAACTTAATTCAACTCATAGTAATAGTTCATTTACAGTAAAATCGCTTTGTTTTATTAAACATATTAACAATTTAATGAATTTCATGACACTTACTCATTAACGCAATTTAATTTTACACTTGAGCAACAAAAAAGAGTTATGGTTTTAATTATGAAGTAAAGAGAATTTAGTGTTTTTGTTCAGTAAAGTCAGTGAGTGAAAAAACAATTAAACACAGCCTTTCACAGCACTGGTTTCCGTTAAAAACAATCGAGTTATCAAGTATTGAAAAGTAGATAAATTTTTTGGTTGACTTCCAATTTTTCTCTAAATTTTAAATTCTTGAAAAATAAATAGAAAAATGTTTTGATTTTCATAAAAGAAAGCCTTAAATTGAAGTTTAAGATTCGATCTGAAACGAAGTAAATGCAGTCATTTTTTCATCTTTTCAATCAATTTTGGCTTTTGAAGTGAAATGAATATGACTTTTGTACGATTATTAATGAACTGAATTAGAAAATAATAGCATAAAATCTAAATACAAAAACATTAAAGTAAGAAAGTGTTTCATATTTAGTAATAATTTAGATAAAAAGTGAAAGTATGATAGTTTTATGAGTTGTCGCATCATTGACTCAAATGGCTTATATATTTTCATTGTATAGCTATAAATCTGTCCACTCATCCAATGTTATCCATTAAAAAGATAGTCATTCTTCATATAGTTAAAGAATTACTGCTCTGACACTTCTATTTTTACGTGACTGAAAACAAATTGCTTTTTTCGAGAAGGATTGATATTCTTTCTGATGGATCAAAGGAACAACTTTATCAATTATTCAATCTTCAAATTTTATTTAAGACTCACTTTATAATTTATATATATATTTATTGCTCAAAACTCACGTATTTATAATTCGAGTAATGTTTTTGTGCAGTACTGTTTAAATAATGTATCCAAAAGTCCAGTATTTTTTATTAAATAAAACATATTTTCCAATTTTATTAGTGGAGAAAAATCATTATTCAAATATAAAAAGTGCAATCTTTCACGAAAAGCAGTCAGTTTGGATTCATTCCAAGCCTAATCAGACTAGATTCCAAACAGAATAATTTTGATCACTTCCGTCACAATGAGTTCATGTGTGATCAGCCGATAAATCATGAAAGGGCAACATTTTTTCAAAATCCTTTTGTATCTGTGATTTATACAACTTTTATGAGAGTTTTCCAAGTGATCAATTTTATTTTAGTCGCTTTGACCAAAGAAAAGATTATTGCGACTTATTGTTCAATAGAAGTGTTGATTGCAGGCAAGTGTAGAAATGCAATAACAGGTGTAATAATATGTTACTTTTGTTAATTTTATACGATTTTTAGCTTATCCTAAAAAATGGAGAACATCTATGAGTAAAATGTTGAGTATTATTGTATAAGAAATAAAAATATTTTTGTTTCGTTGGGAAATCTCAGATATTAAATGAATATTAACACTAGAAAGCCTTAAGTAAAAAAACTATCTGAAGTAAAGAATGCATAGTTAAGGTTCACTGAGGTTAAGAATTTTTCATTTCGAAACTATAAGTCGGAATTTAATTATATTCTATTAATAATTAATTCATGATAATGTCTTAGGAACTGTTGATTTAATGAGAGCCTATTAACAATATATTCAAAATTGATTTGTATATTTTAGGTCCTGTTGTCCTTTTAATACTTTGAGATCGGCCCTACAGATGACAAATGCTGTAATAAATTCAAAATGACACGAAAAATGCTATATAAAAGTTTTCTTTGAATAATTTAAATGTGTTCAAATCACGAGAGTAGTATTGAATTTGAATTTGCAATCGAAGCATTCATCCAAATCAAAAACGAATTTACAGTTTGTCATCGTTTTTAATAAAGAAGATGCAAATAAAAGTTGTTTTCTTATTCAATCAATGAGACAAATTTCATGAGTTTAGTTTACATTCTACTGATTATTAAAGCAATTTTGTGCAAAGATTTGATTGTTTATGCTTTCATGAGAAAAAAAAGTAAAATTTTATAAATCATATGTTTTAAATGATTGGCGACAACTTAAAGAAGTATTATTATAATCTTATTTAATATTTTGTAAAACATAAATAATGTCTATTCATATAAATGGAGCTGAAAAGAGAGAAAGTCAAAAGAAGACATAAGTTTAAAAAGATGTGATAAATGAGTAGGAATATTGTGGGAGTGTTTTTTAAAGAAAAAAGCATAAAATGTATTTTCGATATTTCTTAGTGAATATAGCGATAACACACCATTAGTTATATTGAGCAACGAGAACAAAGCTCTAACGCTTTTAAACTTATCATAAGGCGAAATGTATAACAGCGGAAGTTCTAGAGATTCCAAATAATAAAATAGCGGTATAAACATTACATTGAATACAAAACGTGACACCAACTAATACAAGATCTGTGATCAATAAAAATTTTTTTCCATAAAAAGTTACGTGACATGTAATCTAACGCGGATATTAATAAATTGCCCTTCATTTTAGTTCAGATTATTAAAAGTCGCAAAATGAAAATATATTTATTTTTTTCACTATTTTATTGAGTTCTGCACTCATATTAGACTCAAATATCATTGTTCGATAAATTATATGCATTTTTTGCTGCGCAAGAATCTGTTTCGACATTTATTTAGATAAGAGCTGAATGTTTTTTGTTATATGCTATTAGAGAACAAAGTTTGTTACTTTTAATTAATGAATTTCAATGAAATGCTCTCATCTAATAAGTTAGAGCTGGAAGTACTGTATATACTATAAAAGCTTTCGTTTTGCTCTTCTCATGTCCTTTTCATAATTCAATAATTCAGTGAAAGTCATTTTCAACTATTCAGTGAAAGCAATTTTGAACTTTAAAAACTTTTTTAAAATGAAGCCTATATTAATGTTTGTTAATTTTATTACAAACCGTGAGATACAGAACGACTATTAGTGATGACAGTCAAACAAATTTAAAATTACAAAAATTAGTATTCGGAACGATCTGTGATAAACAATTTGAATAATTGAATAAAGAATGTCGTATTTGATATATTTTTTCGAGTAAAATATATTTCACTGAAAAAGGATTAGCTTTTTGCTGAGGAATAGACCATTTGAATTAGTTTTATTGAAAAGCTTTTGAATATTTGATTACTTCTCTCATTATTATTCCAAACTGAAGCATCATTAGTATTGCTTTTAGCGACTCATTGTTTACATTTAGGGTTAGAACCTCTCACATAAAAGCACATCATTCTTGCTTAAGATTTTCTGCTTTTAATCATTTAAATATATTTTGTAGTTCAGGTTAAAGTTAGAGCGAAAATATTTAAGTTTTTTTAATCCTTCATTTAGATAAAGGTATTGATACTTCAACTAATTTGTTAAAAGGTTTGTTTCAAAAGTAATAAGAGTTTAGTTTAGAAAAGTAATCAACACAAGAAGTTCTATAAAATTAAAGCACCAAATTTGCGAAACTTTGAACTTTTGTTTACCTTAAATAGACTTTTTTCAGTATTCAATTTAAATATTTATTTAATGTTTAATACAAAATGCTTTTTAAAGTAATAACGATATATTGAAACTATAAATGCGTTTATGTTCTGTTATAAGTTGATTTAACAATAAAAGCGTAATTATAAACGCTTTGATAAGCAACAACTTTGAAAGTATTAGTAAACCATTAGACGGAAGAGCCATTGATTTCTTCAAAGCAAGCAATAACTTCTTGCCCCTCATCGCTCGTCTCTGTGAGACCGAATTCATTGATCTCATCACAATCATTCGCACTTTGTGAGCTTTCTTTGCTATTCCAAACTCCGTAACTCATATACACAAAGACACCTACAATCATATAAAAGGAGAAAGATTTGCACTAATTCTTTCCGTTTACATTGATCTTTACATTTGGTCTCACCCAATAAGGACCATATTAGAAAAGCCAACCAAGAAGTGTATGGCAAACAAACGATGAGATGAATGTCCATCCAAACGGCACAAATGGGTAATAATGGCACGCAAGGGATACTGTTGCGCGAACAGGCCCTATGTTGTGGTTTACGAATTATCATCACTACACAAATACATATAATGATAAATAATGTTGAGGCTAACAATTCCATCCACCATTCGTTTCCATATGAAAGCAGACGCGGTATATGTATTGTAATGATACCCATTAAAACCATTACTCCCATCATTCCCAGTGTTATTCCTGTGTTTGTGTTCATAAAACAAATCACCAAAACTGCTTTTATAACAATAAAATTATAAATATTTTATTTGTTTTCTCGCGACTTCATCTATGCTTTTCACACAAGTATTGCTATAAAAATGGAACTTTCATTAAAAAACTAAATTTAATTTTTTTATTAGTGAACAAGAATCGAGTGCACAATTGACAGAAACCATTCATAATTCTGAAATTCTTGAAATTCTTCAAACATTCAATATATGTCATAAGTTATGACTCTTAACATTCAATAGATCTTGTTTATTGTCGCAATTAAATAATATTACGATTGTTAGCTTAAACGTTCTGAGTTCAAGAGATGAACGCTATGATCATGTAGTCAAATTAAGAGTTAGTCATATTTAGGTTTAGAAAATTCTTAAATTCTAGCATTTTTTTCTTTTAATTTTTTAATCAATTTGCTGTATTATAAGATTTTTAACCTAAGATTACATTTCAGAGAATAAATTAAAAAATAAAATCTTCATTTATAAAAGTTCTTCAAAAAATAAATAAATAAAATAAAATAAATTTCCACATTTTTGAATTGAAGTTCGATAAATGAATTCACATTCATATTAAATGAAGAAATCAATGAAAAAATGATTTTAAAAAATTTAATTTAAAAATTAAAAAAATTTTTAAAAATTCATAAATAAGTATTGAAGATTAGGTTGAATTATAAAATAAATTTTCCAAATTTCTTTTCAATCTTTTTCCTTAGTTCTATGAAATTATGAGCAAAATTTCGTACAAAAGTTCAAAAACTATAAAATCTACTTCAATAATAACCTGATTCTCATTTAAATGAACGAGTCTTCAAGAAAGTTGAAAACTTATGCAGTACTTTATTAATAAGTGTGATATACGTTTATATAATATATATATATTATATATTTTTATTAATCATAATAAGTTTATTTCTGCAATTTTTATAGTGCTTACATTGGTTACGGACTTGTGAAGATTTCGTTAATATAGCTGTTGAAGATGACTGTTATTAACTAAACCTTATAGTAATAATGGAAAATAAAAAATGGAATAACTTATATGTTATGGTAGATCTCATTTAAATTATGATCATTTATCACAAGTCATTTTCATATATCATATAATGTTAAATGCGTAATAATGTAATGCGAAAAACAGTACTTTATTTTTTGATTGGTTCACTAAATATACAGTGAATGGGTTTCGAGTCGAAACTTTTGACTGTTTTATTCATGAAAGTAGGCTAAAAATGAAGTTCACTGCGCTTTTAGTACTAAAATCGTTTCGACGAATCGTATGTATTGATCTTTTTTATTACTGGATTGAAGCGAATTAACTGAACTTATGGATAAACAATATAAAAATAAATTTCTTCTAATGATAATTACCGCGAAAAAAGTTATATTAAAAATATATTTAAAGATATATATAGTTTGATACCTGCGACATAAGACGAGGTCTGTTCAGTTGGTTCTTGTTTAACATTGAAAGAAGAATCAGAAATAGATGTGATGAATGACTGGTTTATAAATTCAACGGACATGGCATGAGTTTGTGCACACGAGCCATAATTGTTATTGGAACAAATTTGATCATTCTTTTGTCGACTCTGAGAATATAATGGATGTGTATTATCACAAAATGTATCATTCGAACTATTTTCACGATTGTCACCATATTCTTCACGCTCGCCGTATTCTAAAGATATCATTCTATTGATCTGGTTATGTCTTTTGTTAAGATAATATTCACTTATGGAATGTGTCATGTCGTGAGAATGTGGTCTCAAGTCTGTTATTGTAGTTTCTCTTGAAATGAGTTCGCATGACTCAAATGGCAATCTTTGAATTGTTGAATAGCTATTGAAATAAATTTAAGTTTTCATTGCTTTTTTCAAAGTTTAAAAAAACTTTTATCAATGTTTTTTAGGTTTCTCACCGTAAACATAGTATACATAACGCGGCGCACATATAGGACAGTATTGTTCCTATAATTAAACATTTTTTCATGAGATATTGCAATTTGTAGTTATCTTTCATTAAATAAATAATACTCTAACAAAAAGATTGTTGAAATTGAAAAGAATAAAATCCAGAATGAATTACCTGTTCCTATGAGTCTTATTATAGTAGAGGTTTCAAAGATTATGGAAACAAATCCGCACATAAGGCAACTTAAAATTGTAGCGCTTTTGGTGACTCCAGTATTAGTATTATATTTTGACAAAAAAGAGAAAAGTAATCCATCATTAGAGAGACAAAATAATAAGCGCGATAATGATAATAAGGAGGCTATCGCTGATGATATTAATCCACACGTCGCACCAGTTATTACGAAGTATTGCATTCCTTCCAAATGTCTTGTGACAAAAGCCTGATTTAAGTCACAAACAAATTGAGTTTAAATATAATGTTAAGATCAAAACGAATACTATTGTAAAATTTTTTGGTAAATACTCGCCTCAAGCAATGGTGCTTTTGGATCTAATAATGAAAAAGGCACTAATAATGTAATTGCTATTGAAACAGTGAAACATGCGATCAATCCCACCAAAAATGTCAAACTTATTCCAACTGCAACTACTTTTGTGCGTTCAACACTCTCTGCAGACAGCGATCCGATGATGTCGTATCCATTAAATGCAAAAAAGCAAATCGAAGCTCCAGAAAATATCTAATAAAGTTAAACGAAAAAAGCTCTCTATAATTTCTTTAAAAGCAATATTACTTCCACTATATTATTCTTCAACATCAAAACGGATGTTAACTCTAATCAAATAAACTATCATTTTTTAGTCATGAAATTGCTTAAAATACTAGATATTTTTCACAGTATATCTGAGAAAAGTTTGAGTTTAGCATTGAATATAAGTTTATATAAATATAGATTTTTCTTAACATTTAAAATGTATACTTTTCTATCACTTGTCTATACTTTTCTATTAAAGTTTGATTAATTATTACTTTTTGAAAGTTAAAATACAAGTTAAATTTCATGAACTAACTCTAAATTGAAATGATTGAAGTCATCTTAATTAATGTAAAATTATTAATAAAAATTGCAAAGCTTTGCAAATAATTTACATTTGAATTTCGTCAAATTTTTAGATTGAATAAGTCATCAAAGCAATCATCAAATTTGAAATATTGAAAATTTTCAACCAAGTTTCAATTTCAAATTGAACTTTGCTTTCTCTAATTAAATAACATAGAAATATGTAACCGATATTTTTTCGCTAACGACATGTAGTAATGGATTGTATTTTATTCAATCTGATTGATGCAACGTCTCATTCAGTGAAATACGAGTTATAAGTAGGACTCGCAAAGGTACCTTGCGCCAAGGAGGCTAAGGCTAAACTCTGAAAATTTTCAAAATTAAAGGGAATAAATTTTGACCTTTGTCTCCACTTTGAAATAATTTTCACAAATTTAGTCTATTAAAGGTTTAAATATAAAAAATGATGTATAATAATCGGATTCTTAGTCGTAACAATTTATAGCAATTTAATTAAAATACAAATTAGACTATAAATAATTTCATTAGAGATGTGATATACTTTCATCAATCATTTATCAAAGAATGAATCATAAAAAATGCAAAAATATTCGATTATCTTAACCCCAAATATTAATTACTAAATCTATGAATGTTATTCCATAACTCACGTAATCATGCAATTCATGCATAATATCAATTAAACAAGAATTAGTGTAAGCGTCAAATTTGTTTCTACGCCTATGCCTAATGTCTAGTATTAACAGATTTACGAAATGAAAGTTAAAAAAATCCCTAAGAATAAGAAAGTTAAATAGAGACTTACTCCAACTACTCCGTTAGGGAAGAATCCGGGCCCTGCTGTCCAGTTCTCAGCATCAATTTCGAACATACTAACGAGAACTATGCCTCCAATTACGAGCAAACAAATGAATATTAAAACATTATTGCAAACGCATGATGTCTAAAATAAGAAGATATATGAGTAATGTGTGGGTGTGACTAGTTTTTCAGATAAAATTATATTATTTTACGATACAATGATCTATGGAATGCGTGCATTACTTTGAGATTTCTTGTTAGCAAAAAACCAACTGCTAGTATGACGAGAGCTGATGGAAAATCGAAAAATCCATTTCCATTTGGATCGATTGATGACTCGAATCTTAAACCACTGATTATTGTTCCATTTGATATGCTATCAATATATTGAATCCAAGATTTTGCAGCAAGAACTACTGCTAACTGGTATTCCAATATAAGCGACCACGCGATCAAGAATGCGGGCAATTCGCCTAAAGTGCCATAAATATAGCAATAAGCAGAACCACCATTTGGAAATCTACTTGAAAGCTCTGAGTAACAAAGACCTGAAAGGCAGTAATATTTTAATTAAGAAGTTTTGTAACGTCTTATAAATAGACAAAAATTAATGCCAGCAATACATCTGAGCGTAATTTGCATTCCTTAGAATCGGTTATATTCTTTAGCGCACAAATTCTTATCCAATAGGCTCAATGTGAAGCATTGCTTTATTGCTGAGTTTAAGCATAAAAAGGATTGCCTTCTTTCAAATAAGTGGATTATGTTCTAAGACTTTATCAAACAATTCTACTTTAATACTATATTTCTTTCTGTTCAAAGCTTGCAGTTTCGTTTCTAAGCATTGGTATGAATATTGCACCACTTGCTTATTATTTCTTACCTCCAAGGCATGAGGCGACTGAGGATATTAGAAAACTCAATACTATTGATGGTCCACTATGTTCTCTGGCAGCAAACGCTAATATTGTATAAACTCCAGTGCCCAAAGTTGTCGATAGACCTATTTATGACAAATAATATATTAGAATTATATAGAACAATAATAATTAGAATGTTCAACGTTTTAGCATTACTACAACAGGACAACAACTATTTTAGAGATGCGCACCTAATTTGGTTTTGTTTCAAACCGCGTACTACAGCTGCTAAATATATGACCCAAACATAACTAAATCTATTAATATTCTATTCAACTTCAATTTAGCTAAGTTTGAGTCAGCTCTTGACGCGTTTAAGTGCTTCTATTTGAGCGAAGCTAAATATTATGTGATATTATCTCTAGTTTTACTTTAATAAAGCTGTGTAGGTAGGATAGTTTCACTTGAACTATAAAGTTCATTATTATATGTAAAAAGTTTTAGTAAGAAAAATAAATACAAATAAACAAAAGTACTTTTTTGTTCTCTTATGTAATTGTTTAGAATTTTTTCCAAAAACTATTAGAACTCTTTATACGAGAAGAGTTTGTGAACTGTTTTCAAAAGTTCTTCATGAATAAATTTGTCCAATCGTTTCAAATATCTATCAACTATTGTAAAATCATATTTTCTGTGGTCTAATATAAAAATTTTTCTATTGAATAGCTTTTGGTTCAAAAAATAACACCTGGAAAAAGTTTCTAAAATAAAGGAGTTTTGCGCCTACTCCTGGAGCAAAGTTCGATCTTAACTGATTTCTTGTTTCGATAGATTAATTGTTTGAATAAATAAAGCGCAGTGTATTGGATGAACCTTTTAATGAAGTGACCTTATGTTATACCATTCCTTAGCGATTCGTATTGAGAATATAAATGCTAGCATTAGGGATGCTAAGTCGAGATTGATAAAAGGCTGGAGAAAAAATAGCAAAGGGGTTAAAGGATAATTTTTGGAAATAGTATTCAAACCCCAAAGGAGGTACCGTTATATACAAATATATTAGGGCCCAATTTTGTTTCTTCACATTTTATCTATAAATTAGTTTTTGAATTCATCGACAAAACTTGGATTCAAAACACGGACAAAAAACACAAATTTTAATATAAAGTGAATCTTGACTTCAAAGAAATATAAAATACTCTAAAACTTATTTAGCTGGACTTTGATTCAATGCATGCATTTGAAAAGTAAAGCTGTTGCTATTGAAGTATT
>JAQIWZ010001591.1:0-11384 GCA_034697245.1 Malaconothrus monodactylus
GTGGTAAACAGTTTCAAAGGAAAGCAAAAATTTTTTTCGTTGGCTACAAATTTTCCACTTGTTTTTTATTTTTCTTCTATTTGACATTTGGTTTTAAGTCTGAAATTTTTTCTTTAAATACAGTTTATCTCCGATTATGACAATTTTCGATTGCAAAGCATCGACTGCTTCTATGAGACAACTAATGTTAATTTAGTTGAATTAAGACAACCCGTATTTTATCAATACCTTGATTTTAGCATTGAGTTTTCAATGAGCTCATAAAATTTTCATTGCCTTTATCTTAGCAAATCATTATTTTTTATATAACTTTTTTTACCACAAGATAATAAAAATATTTTATTCGAAAATTTAAAAAAAAATTCAGGCGAAAAGCATAATGTTTTTAGCTATCAATAAAAAAGAAACTTTAAAATAATGTAAATTTTCAATTAGACTTCAGTTGAATTTATTGCATATATTAAGTGATAACTTTTGGAACGAATTCATACATAACTCTATTATAGCAAAAGGTTAGGTTAGTTTTTTGACGCACGGATGAGTTGCCATAATCGGGGAAGAACTGTATTATTCGTCAATATATTTTTATTTGACAATTGGTTTTAAGTTTGAGCTTTTTTTCTTCAAGTACTATAGATTTTTCATCACTTACTGTTATGTATTGAAAATATGATTTTCAAATGTTTTTAAATAGTGGGTGGAGTGAGACTTAAAGGTTCCAAACATTTGTTTTTTTCAATACTTCAATTTTATGCTATTCTGTTACATAACGGCTCTTGTATTTCATTCAAAATATATAATGACAAGCGTTGGGAAACGGTTTTAGCTAAAGATGCGTAAGAAATACCACACGATTTGCTCCCAATAATAACCACTTTTATAGTTGCTTTTATACCACACCAAATACACCACCGCTTTATATTAAAAGTCAAAATACAAGGAAAACATTTCATCTCCGAAGGATTCGCCCAATTTTGCATATATTAAGCGATTGTTGATCTCTCAAAACAGAAATTATTTTTTTCTCTCCAGTTCAATATTTGAGAGGAGATATCGAAACATTTTTATTGCGGCTGAATTTTAATGCCTTTTTGCAGTTTATTTGAAAAATTTCAGTCACCCTTTGAAAAACTTTTAAGTAATTACCAGTTCTTAAAAAACTTGTCTCAATAATAATCTATAAAAAAATACATTTGAAAACCAGATTTTTAGACATGTTTTTTGCAATGCTTTCTCTAAGACCTAAGTTTATAATTTCTAAGAAATAGCTCTAAGACTTGTTCAATATATGAGATTTTTTATGAAATATTTTTATATCAGTTCATGTTTTGGAGTCACACACAAAAAATAGTCTCGTGTTTAGCAATTCTGACCGCAAACCTCAGGTCTCATATCAAAGTCAAAGCGTGTGCTTCTCTCATATCAATGCATTTCAAGAATTTCATATTAAGATATGTGCAGAAAAAGCAATTTTCGTTTAGATTTCTCTTTCTTTTTTTCTCTAAAACTTTTAGATTCACTCAAACATTTTAACTCAAACTCATGTTTTCAAATGTTATCTAATGCTATCATTTTGAGTAATACTTTTACTTCCGAAATGTTTGGTTATATAAAAGTTTGAGCTTTTCATCCCTTTTCAGAAATACTTTTATTTACTTGGCTTTTGCTAAAGCGGGTGATTGACCTCAAAAGCAAATAATTTGCCAAATTTTAACATAAAAGAGATGCGCGGTATTTACCATCAAATGTAATATTGCGACTAAAAACCAGTAGTAGTTGTGTTACATTCTTCACACTATATTTGTTAGAAACAGGGATTTCCAACGGGTCTCGTCTCAGGGGGGTTGAGGTTTTGAAATTCGAGGTAGGGTAGGGTGCATTCAATAGACAATTTTTTGGCGAAGTTCCTAATTTTTGCAATTAAAAAATATAAATTTTGTTTTTAAATATCAAAGAGTGGACCAAAGGATAACTTTTGAAAAAATTATTTCCCATAAGTTCAATAATAAAAGAAAAAAAAATTATTTTAATATCCATCTTTGTGCCTATCCTAACAGCAGAAGATATTTATTTCTGTTATAAAATATATTATTTAAGATGAAATTTGAAAAAAAAGTTCTACGATAAAATTTTTTAACAAAATTTTCATCAAAAAATCAAAAATATTCCTTAAGTCCCATTTGACAAATTTTTAGACATTTTTTCCCCGGAAACTGCACCTTAAATACTCCCCCCTTGATAGACACTGGTTATAGCTTTCTAAACGATCGATATCTGTTTAGAAGAGGAGTTTATTGCATAAATAAGAACGAGTTAATTTTGGGAAATGTTTTCTTTTCATACAAATGTATAAATGAAATAAAACTTTTTTCGAGTTATGATCTGATCTATTATTTAAGACATTAAGACTCCGCAATTAAGCCTCGGCTTTATTGCTAACTCCCATAATAAGACTCGAAGTAATTTATTATTGCGATTAACTTATGTTTCATTAAAATAAATATTTATCTTATTTTCTTTATTTTTTTTCTCCCAAAAGGTTTTTCGCATCAAAAGCTGTTTTTTATAAGAAAATATGTTGGATTCGGTTCGATATTCTTTGGCAAATCTTGAATGTAAATATCATTTATTTAATAATATTTTAACGTTATTCTCATTTGTAATTATTGTTGTTGAGTAATTTTTTTTTCTTCTAACAAACGATAGCTTTTCATTAATCCTTTAATGCTATGAGACTTTGTTTGTAGTGAATTCTAGTTATTCTTTTTCATAATCTCCAATCGTTTGTTTTCGTCTCAATAGCGAGTCCAGAAAGTGAATTGGATGCAATACTCGGTCAACTGTGCGCCTTAGAAACACAAATTGATCGCGAACTTTGTGATCGTAAAGTTGAAAACAGTGTCTCTAAAGATAGAGAAGAAAAATCCAAAATGACGTTAGCATTAACTCCAACCGATAATTCAATAAATGGCGAAACAATGACTGATCCTTCATTTACTAACCGATCTCATCGTCGTTCTGGTTCTGGAGGTGGAAGTAGTAGTAGTGAGGTATAGATCATAATCAAATTTAGAGAAAAGTTGCTTATTATTTAGAGGTGAGATTTTTTCGTACAGTTTTCAACGCTGTTTTGAAATGGGGCTAATAATTAACTTTTTTTTTAAACAATCGATAGTTTTGGTATTTTTTATGTGAATTACAGTTTTCATTATTTTTTTTGGTTCATAAGTTTCGGGTATATTTAAAATCCAATAAAAACAATTAAAATATAATAGTTTATATAATTTTGCACTCAAGCGAAAAATATTTATCTATAAAATGCTCGCATAAAATTTGACTAAATTTTATAGTTTGTACTCAATTTTCAAAATTTTAATATTAATTTTTCAATATGTTTAATAAAAAAAAGTTAATTATTAGCCCCTCTTCAAAATTGTGCTAAAAATTGTACGAAAAAATCGCACCTCTAAACAAAAAGCAACTTTTCGCTAACACAATATTTGCTATACCTGTGAATCTGAATCTCATGTGTAAATACATTAAATAATTGATATCCACTTTTGCACTCTTCGTTTATCTGTTTTATTAATGACATTGTTATTCAATCTATGATTCAATTTCAGATGCAATACACTAATGGCGCACGAACTGACTCTCCAGATAATGATTCCGCTTATTCCGATTCGTTGTCTTTATTATCATCGGAACAGTCGTCATCATCAGGTGGTGCCAGTATTTCAAACTCTAGTCAGATATTATCTAAAACTAATACAACCCAACAGAAAGACGTTCAGGTAATGCAAGGCATTAAATACTGTAATAATAAAAATAATAATAAAACTAATGCTAAAACTATTATTTAGTTTATATATATGATCGACTATTAGGGCTAAGAATTGTGTCGTTTCGCCAATAAAAATAAAAGACCACTTGAATAGAATTTTAAAACAGATCTTTTACTGTTATTTGAAAACGTTTTTTGTTGTTGTTGTTCAACAAAATCATTATAAATTCTGAGCTACACTTTCTCTTTGCTATGAGAGAAACACTTGACTGATATTAAAGGCGAGACTGTAATTCATAGCCCTAATTAAAGTTATGGTTGTGTCCGCTCGCTATTGTTGTTGATAACCATCGCCTACACTTTATAGCTCTAACTTCTTCTTTCTCTTTTTCTCTCATATATTCTGAGCTTTTTTTCTTCAATCACGTCTTGTTCTGTATTGTGTGCTGTACTGTATAGTAAGTGCTTGTACTTAATGTGTGTTCGTTTCAAACTTTATTTACAGTTTGGTTAATACTTACCTTTTTTCTCACATCTTTTGTCTTATTTCCTGACTTTTTCTGTCTATTTTCTCTCTCTCTCAAGGATCAAACATCAGTCCGTATCAAAGCTGAGAAAATAAAAATAGCCCTCCAGAAAATGCGAGAGGCGAGCATTAAGAAGGTAGCTATCAATTAGTTTTAGGAAGTTTTAGTTTGTTATCCAAATACTACTTTACTCTGGAATTAAGTTAAAAAAATATTTATGTACTTTGCTCTAACGGTATGGAAAACTGAATGAGTTGACAAATAACTAATTTAATTGCTTGATAAAAAAAGCAATAATTTTTTATGACTGCATGTATTAAGATTTAAAGAGAGAAATCAGTGGTGCACAAGACTCGAGTCGCTTGAATTCCTCCGAGGTTTAGATCGAGCTCGCGCTCACTCGATCTGAGTTCGAGCGCGAACTCCCGAGTCTGGAATAATACTTTTTCTCTTATTTTCTAAACAGAATATTTTGTTAAAACAACACAACATTATTCTTAATTAAAATATCAATTCAATCATAAGAGGGAAAACTCATAAAAATTTAAATTCAATCAAGCGATTAATATTTGAAACATTTTTGCAGTTAATAAAAACTTTTAATAATCTTTAGATTTAGTATATTTTATGATCGAAAATTTCTTTGAACCCGAGTCTGAACTTCGAGTCTTGTGCATCACTGACGAAAACATATTGTAATACAACAATTAAATTGATAGACACCAGTTTACATTGCGATAAAAAACTCATCAAATAGTACTGAAATTCGGAATAAATTGTTTTTATACTTTATTTCCCTAAAAAATTATTTGTGTATTTTTTGAATTTATGAGATCCTGTTTTTTATTGTCATCTTCTTTTTTTCAATGTGTTTATCTAGTTGTTCATCAAAGTGTTCACAGCTGACAATAGTGCCAAAAGTTTATTAGCTGACGAACGGATGACTGTGTCTACTATATGTCGTCAATTGGCAGAAAAGAATCACATAGTTATGGATCCTAAATGTTCAATTGTGGAACACATTCCAGAACTTTATTTAGGTATGAATTTTATTTTGATAACAATCGGTTTTATTTCTTTTTTGATGAATGGATGCGACTTTTTTCTCTCGCTCCTTATATTTAATATTCTGTGATTAAATACTTGAATGCTTTATGATTTGGTCGATAAGTTTATATTTCTTATCGACGAAATTTGTGGCACTTAAATAATATTTATTATAAGTTGTCAAAGAATTCGCATCACTGACCCTTTATAGTAATTTAGTTCTCGAAATAGTATTATGTGTGATACAAGTTTTAGCGAAATATAGCGCTTACGCCTGATTTAATCGTGTGTAATATTAGCTCAAAGTGTTCTTGTGAGCTGTTTCTATAGTTCGATTTTTACAGTTTATCCTCGATTATGATAACTCATCTGTTCATCAAAAACCTAACCAAAATATGTGTTAAATTTCAAAAAAGAGACTAAACTTCTTCTCAATAACTGCACAAAATTTCAGCTCAAACTTAGTTGAAAATCAGAAATTTTTTTCAAAGGGTTTTTATTGATGCTTAAAAATATTGCGCTTTTTCAATGAATTTTTTTTTCAAATTTTCGAAAAGATTTTCTCTTTTATAACTTATTTTGCAAAATTTTTAATGGAAAAATGAAGATTTGCTTAAATAAACGCATTAACAATACTATGCGTACATTGAAAACCTATTGCTATAATCGAGGGTTCGCTAAATTACAATTTGATATAATTCGATAACTTCAACATCTGTTGTCTCACAGAAGCAGCAAATCTCTTGCTATAATCGGGGATAAATTGTAGTCCAATATATCGCTAAATAGCATATCGTATAACTTGATATCTAAATATATATATTTTTTTAGAGCGATTCTATGAGGATAATGAAAGTTTAGTGGAGAATGTGTTGCTCTGGACTCGTGATTCGTGCAATAGGCTATACTTTATGGAGAAGGAAGAAAAGTATGATTTATTTGTTAACCCAGAAAAGTATTTGTTGGGTGGAAGTAGTAGTGAACGTGACGCACAACTAGACGATGAAGCGAAGAACAATCTTATCGAAGAATTTTTTACTGTTGGTTCTGTTGGTGTTCCTGAAGTTGAAGGAAATTTATATTTAAAAAGTGACGGAAAAAAGGCCTGGAAGAAACATTTCTTTGTTCTTCGGGCTTCGGGTCTTTATTATTGTCCTAAAGGTATGAAAGTGTTGTTAAATTTCTAATAAATTTTTTTTCTCTAGTTTAAATTTAACGTTTTTAAATTACCCAAAATTTATTATAGTAAAAAAAATTAAAATACACAGTTATTATCATAAACATTAGGATCTCATAAATCTATTATGACTTCCTTTGAAGATTTAATTTTTTTTTGCTCTGCGGCGCTTTGAATTATCTTTCATTAATCTAGTATTATATTTAAAATCAAAAGCAATTTTCTATATATTTTCTTTGAAATTTAATTTAATAATAAATTTAATTTTAAATTCATTAAACTTTTAAATTAATTCAAAGCTATCAAATTTAAATTTTTAATTTATTCCTCCCAACGCTACCTACAGGTAAATCAAAATCATCAAAAGATTTGGTTTGTTTGACCACATTCGAGATGAATAATGTCTACTATGGTTTTGGATGGCGTAAGAAATATAAGGCTCCAAATGATTTTGGATTCGCTATAAAACATCCACAAATTCAGGCCAAGTCTTCTAAATATATTAAATATTTGTGCGCCGAAGACGAAAATGAATTAAAACTATGGACGAGTGGTATTCGTATCGCTAAATATGGGCGTCAACTGAAAGACAATTATGAAAATATAATGAGAGATATTGTTGAAGCGGATTTGGATTCTTTGGCTAACAGGTAGAGAAAAAAGATTTTAAGCATTTGCTTATTTTTATCTTTCAATTAATCAAATTCAGAGTTAAATATGAGTTCAATTCACATATAATTAAGCCTTTTAATTGCCTTTATAATTACTTATAATTGCCTTTTTAAAGGGTCAGGTCCTATTCTACAGCTACCTATAGCTGCTATTTTTAATGCCTTTTCAGTTTAATTTAAATTTATCACAACAAATTAGTGAAAAAAAATATTCCACATGAAAAATTTTAAATAATGATAGTGTTGAAATAATTCTACTTCAAATCTATCATCTATTTAAAAATTTAATCTTTAAACTTTAAGTGTTAGTTTAGATTAGGTTTGGATATTAAGAATTTCTCTAAACAAAAAACAAGATAAATTTCAGCAAAAACTTTTCTTTTTTTAAATAATTTTATTTTCACAATAATCTAATACATGAAATATTTCTGCTGTATATTTATTATTCACATTTTTTTCATTATTAAATTTGAATGCCTGAAAAATTGGATTGAATCCAAAAATTTTAGGATAGAATAAATTAGAAAAAAAATTTCAAGTGCCTATTTGTGCCTTTATCGCGATTTTTTTAGGTCATAACATTCTATGAAATTATAAACTTTCATTCTCTACTAATAGGCGAAGCTTTTCTGTTTGTTCAATGGCTAAAACAATACAAGTAAGTCCGACATCGCCCCCAAACTCGAGCCCTGTTAGAGATAATAATAGCTGTGATGACGGATTGATAATAAGAGCGCCTATGGTTAACACCATTACCAACACTAACAACTGGCACCGAATGTCACGTCAAGATTCGATCCGGTCTTCAAGTACTAGTTCTAGCAGTGGATGTCTGTCCGAAAGAGGTTCTAACGTGAGTACACCAACAATGGAACAGTTGGCCTTCGAGGCAGACTTTCCCGTCGGAACAATTAAGCGAAAGCCGAGCGCAATGCAGCCCAAAATCCCTCTGACGAGTACTACTCGTAATCTTGCGCTACAATCGGACGACGCTTTAGTCGAAGTCGATTCGTCTTCATCTGAAGAAGAAATGGGAATTCAGCGAAATTGCGGTACTTTAAAAAGTGGTACTTTGAGAAGGTCTGCAACAGATGAACGCTTGAAAAATCGTATTTACGAACCATTACAACAACAGCAGCAACGCTTTCAAAATATCAATAACAATAGCACTAAATTGAATGACTTGTCACAGACTCTGCGCTCTGAATCCAAGTTTGATGACACTATAGTTGATGAGCTGCCACTCCCTCCCCCTCCACAAGTTCTAACAACAAGTCTTAGCACATTAAGCCTAAATTCTTTACCTCCGCCTCCGTCGGAAGTTCTCGATTCTCCTCAAACTCCAATGTCCTCGAACTCGACAACACCGAAAGCTTCGCCTGTTGTCAGTCCGAAAAAGAGCCCGCAATCACCACAAGTTCCGCCAAAACCGAAATTATTTCGTCGATTATCCGAATCGGCAAACGATAGGAATCATTATATGAGTGAAATCAAAAGAGGTGCGCATACATTGCACAAGGGATCAAATAATAGGAATAAATTAACAATGGATTTGAACGCATTGAGCTGTTATGCCACTTCTCCTCGCTTGAAATCTGGACCCTTTTTAAATATGGTTAATAAGGCCGCCAACTATTCACAGGTAACTAATAATACATTTGAATTTATAATACATTTTACATTTTGAGGTTTAGTGTAAATTACATGAAGTCATTCGTTTATTACTAATTTTAAGCCACGATTGAACGATAGAGCTCTGAGACAAGGAGTTATTTGCGCTTAACTTCTTTTTTATGTCAAAAATGATGATAAAAATGTTAGTTTGAACTCAGGTTTACAAATGATTTCAATTTCAAGACACGTTCAAAGATATGTTTCAATGAAAACGCATTAAATTTAATAACTTATTGAGCATTGCGAAAAAAGCTTTTTCATTGCAAAAATTGACACAAAACTTTAAAACAGTTTTTCTCTAAATCTTATAGCAGTCACATAACTCCCTGTTTCAGAGCCTCATTCAATTTGTGTAGTTATCAAACAATTTTATTTTTCATACACTTTTTCAATCCCTTCTAAAAAACTTGGAGTAGATCTGAAGCGCTCGGATTTGTTTCCAGTTTAACAAAATTTGTTCACTTAGTTTGAAAAGCTTCAAATTTATTTATTTATTGATAAAACTGATATTTATTTTTAGAATTTAATAATGATTTTCTTATTTTAATTTATAAACTTTTAATTCTTGAATAACCTTTTATTACGAAAATAACATTTTGTTTGATATAATCTGAAATCCTCGATAAAAATTTTCATGTCTATTAAAATACATGTATTACATAAAAGATGATAAAATCTTAATATATTTTGTTTCTGTTATATTTAAAGAACTTCACTTCGCCATCATTTGAGTCCAAGTCTGGACCAAACACTCCAATTAATGAATCAATGCCATCAATACATCAAAGATCAGCCAATCATTTACAGAATATTAATCATCAAATGTCATCTCCAACTAAGCAGTGCTGTCAAAGTCCAAATCTATATCAAAATCTCCAACAGACACAAGGATTAGATCAATATCAGGCTCAGTATCAAAATAGCAGTAATAATAATAATAATAATAATATAGGTATTAATGGACATCATATACAGCATTATAATAGTAATAATGTTATTAATAATAATAACAAATTGGGTCATCAAATGCAACCTCAACCTTATTATTCGCATCAAAATTATTCGAATCCTTCATATCCTATACAACAACCTATTACTCAACAGCAACAATACTATCAGCAACCGGTCCAACAAATGCCGACACAATTCCAACAACAGGTAGTGTCTCATTATCAACAACAACAACAACGACCACATCAGTTACCGATACAGCAAATGCAACAATACTCTAATTCTCAGCCAATATATCAATCAAACAATTTGAGTCCTATTCAACCCCAACCTAATTATCAGATCAATAATCAAACCTACACTAAATCAAAGATAATCTATGGACAGAATGCACCACAAGTTAATCCTTCTTCCAGAAGTCCTATGAAAGGACCACTTCCGCCACCGCCCGAAACATTTCTAAGAGAAATACAACGAGTTATGGAGAAAAAATGGAAAGTCGCCCAAACCTTATCGACTGACTTAAACGCAACACCAAATCAAATATTGGGCTTTCGAGACAACGCTTATCTGCCGCCGAACACAAGCGCTGCACAAAATTCTTCTGCTGTTGTTTACGATATATTGCCTCAAAGACCTGTCAAATCGGTCCGAATTTCGACACAAGTCAACGAAATACCTAATGGTAAACATCACAGACGAATGCCTCCACCGCCTCCTAAAAGGAACGATACGACACGTTTGTCGCAAAGACAAGTTTGAGAAATAACAAATTTTCAATTTTAAAAATGTTTATAACAGTTGTTGTTGTGATCTCTTTGAAGTTTTACACATAAGAAAACAAATGTTTAAATACTTTTTAAGATGTTTTAAGAAAAAAGTGTTTCTCTCAATTGAAGTGCTAATAATGTGCTTATATTTAAAGAAGAAAAAGAAAAAAAAGTAAATTTCAATCTCCGGATACATTAAATTCATAGTCGATTTGGTGCCTCCCGAACAAAATATATATATATAATTATTAGTGATTAACTGAAAACTTCAAGCGTTTCGTCTTTTTTTAGCGATTCTACGAATGATACGAATCAATGATTTACTTTAAAAAAAAAGTTTTTTTGAGAGCGAATTAATGGTTGAAGAAAAAAATTCAATTTTCACTAATTTTTATTATCACTTCGAAAAAAATGATTTACACTATTATTGTTAATGAAAATATTTAATAACTTAAAAAAATAATAATTTATATCAATTTTATTATTGGTACTAATAATTAATTTTACCCATTTTTAGAAGAAAAAAATTCTGTCATAAATCTAAGTCATTATTCATAACAAAACACTTATCAAAACATTATAGAAAAATTTTTTTTCTTCAATGATCTAATATTTCTTATATTAACTTAAATTAATTAAATTTATTTATCTTTCCAGTGCTTTTATATTATAGATAATTATAATTAATTTTAATGATTATAATTTCAATTGAAAAGATATATAGTCTTACAAAAAAAATTCAGAAACTTTTTTTTGTATATTATATGCAATTTTAAAGTTGTC